>JAQOWT010000059.1:0-70833 GCA_030407085.1 Trichopria drosophilae | reverse complement strand
CGGGAATGCTGCTAAATGTGTTTAAATTGTTCATGAAAGATATCTACTATGATATTTTCCAATTTGACGTAGCACGGGCCCTGCACGTTGATGACGATGAAAGATTTTTTGGTTATATTTCCGGCCTGTTTAAACTCCTACACTCGGGAATGCTGCTAAATGTATTTAAATTGTTCATGAAAGATATCTACTATGATATTTTCCAATTTGACGTAGCACGGGACCCTGCACGTTGATGACGCCCAATGTTTTTTAGTCATATTTCGGCCTATTTTAAACTCCCATGCTCGGGAATGTTGCTAAATGTATTTGAATTGTTTAAAGAAGATATCTACTATGATATTTTCGAATTTGACGTAGCGCGGGACCCTGCACGTTGATGACGACCAACGTTTTTGGTCATATTTCGGCCTAATTTAAACTCCCACACTCGGGAATGTTGTTAAATGTATTGAAATTGTTTAAAGAAGATATGTATTATGACATTTCCCAATTTGACGTAGCACGGACCTTGCACGTTGATGACGATTGAAAGATTATTTGGTTATATTTCGGCCTTTTTTAAACTCCCACGCTCGGGAATGTTGCTAAATGTATTGAAATTGTTTTAAGAAGATATCTACTATGATATTTTCCAATTTCACGTAGCTCGGGACCCTGCACGTTGATGTCAATGAATGTTTTTTTGGTTATATTTCGGCCTGTTTTAAACCCCCACGCTCGGGAATGTTGCTAAATATATTGAAATTGTTTTAAGAAGATATCTACTATGATATTTTCCAATTTCACGTAGCTCGGGACCCTGCACGTTGATGTCAATGAAAGTTTTTTTGGTTATATTTCGGCCCATTTTAAACTCCCACGCTAGGGAATGTTGCTAAATGTATTTAAATTGTTCAAGAAAGATATCTACTATGATATTTTGCAATTTCACGTAGCACGGCACATGCACGTAGATGACGATGAACGATTTTTTGGTTATATGTCGGCCTGTTTAAACTCCTACGCTCGGGACTGTTGCTAAATGTATTGAAATTATTTAAAGAAGATATCTACTATGACATGTTCCAATTTGACGTAGCAGGGGACCCTCCACGTTGATGACGATGAAAGATTATTTGGTTATATTTCGGCCTGTTTTAAACTCCCACGCTCGGGAATGTTCCTAAATGTATTTGAATTGTTCAATAAAGATACCTACTATGATATTTTCCAATTTGACCTAGCACGGGACCCTGCACGTTGAGTACGCCCAATGTTTTTTGGTCATATTTCGGCCTATTTTAAACTCCCATGCTCGGGAATGTTGCTAAATGTATTTGAATTGTTTAAAGAAGATATCTACTATGATATTTTCCACTTTGACGTAGCACGAGACCCTGCACGTTGATGACGATGAAAGATTTTTTTGTTATATTTCGGCCTATTTTAAACTCCCATGCTCGGGAATGTTGCTAAATGTATTTAAATTGTTTAAAGAAGATATCTACTATGATATTTTCGAATTTGACGTAGCACGGCTCCTGCACGATCAAAGATTTTTTGGTTAGCTTTCGGCCTGTTTAAACTCCCACGATCGGGAATGTTGCTAAATGTATTTATATTGTTCAAGAAAGATATCTACTATGATATTTTGCAATTTCACGTATCACGGCCCCTGCACGTAGATGACGATGAATGATTTTTTGGTTATATTTCGGCCTGTTTAAACTCCCTCACTCGGGAATGCTGCTAAATGTATTGAAATTGTTTAAAGAAGATATGTATTATGACATTTTGCAATTTCACGTAGCACGGCACATACACGTAGATGACGATGAAAGATTTTTTGGTTATATGTCGGCCTGTTTAAACTCCTACGCTCGGGACTGTTGCTAAATGTATTGAAATTATTTAAAGAAGATATCTACTATGACATGTTCCAATTTGACGTAGCAGGGGACCCTCCACGTTGATGACGATGAAAGATTATTTGGTTATATTTCGGCCTGTTTTAAACTCCCACGCTCGGGAATGTTGCTAAATGTTTTTGAATTGTTTAAAGAAGATATCTACTATGATATTTTCCATTTTGACGTAGCACGAGACCCTGCACGTTGATGATGACGAAAGATTTTTTGGTTATATTTCGGCCTATTTTAAACTGCCACGCTCGGGAATGTTGCTAAATGTATTTATATTGTTCAAGAAAGATATCTACTATGATATTTTGCAATTTCACGTATCACGGCCCCTGCACGTAGATGACGATGAATGATTTTTTGGTTATATTTCGGCCTGTTTAAACTCGCTCACTCGGGAATGCTGCTAAATGTATTGAAATTTTTTAAAGAAGATATGTACTATGACATTTTCCAATTTGACGTAGCACGGGCCCTGCACGTTGATGACGATGAAAGATTTTTTGGTTATATGTCGGCCTGTTTAAACTCCCACACTCGGGAATGCTGCTAAATGTATTTAAATTGTTCATGAAAGATATCTACTATGATATTTTCCAATTTGACGTAGCACGGGACCCTGCACGTTGATGACGCCCAATGTTTTTTGGTCATATTTCGGCCTATTTTAAACTCCCATGCTCGGGAATGTTGCTAAATGTATTTGAATTGTTTAAAGAAGATATCTACTATGATATTTTCAAATTTGGCGTAGCACGGGGCCCTGCACGTTGATGTCAATGAAAGTTTTTTTGGTTATATATCTGCCTATTTTAAACTCCCACGCTCGGGAATGTTGCTAAATGTATTTAAATTGTTCAAGAAAGATATCTACTATGATATTTTGCAATTTCACGTAGCAGGGCCCCTGCACGTAGATGACGATGAACGGTTTTTTGGTTATATTTCGGCCTGTTTAAACTCCCACGCTAGGGAATGTTGCTAAATGTATTTGAATTGTTTAAAGAAGATATCTACTATGATATTTTCCAATTTGACGTAGCACGAGACCCTGCACGTTGATGACGATGAAAGATTTTTTTGTTATATTTCGGCCTATTTTAAACTCCCATGCTCGGGAATGCTGCTAAATGTATTTATGTAGTTCAAGAAAGTTACCTACTATGATATTTTCCAATCTGACGTAGCACGGCCCCTGCACGTTGATGACGATGAAAGATTTTTTGGTTATATTTCGGCCTGTTTTAAACTCCCACGCTCGGGAATGTTGCTAAATGTATTTAAATTGTTCAAGAAAGATATCTACTATGATATTTTATGATTTTATGATTATGATATTTTCCAATTTGACGTAGCACGGACACTTCACGTTGATGACGATGAAAGATTTTTTGTTTATATTTCGGCGTGTTCAAACTCCCACACTCGGGAATGCTGCTAAATGTATTTAAATTGTTCAAGAAAGATATCTACTATGACATTTTCCAATTTGACGTAGCACGGACCCTGCACGTTGATGACGATGAAAGATTTTTTGGTTATATTTCGGCCTGTTTTAAACTCCCATGCTCGGGTATGTTGCTACATGTATTGAAATTATTTAAAGAAGATATCTACTATGATATTTTCCACTTTGACGTAGCACGGACCCTGCACGTTGATGACGATGAAAGATTTTTTGGTTATATTTCGGCATATTTTAAAGTCCCGTGCTCGGAAATGTTGCTAAATGTATTTGAATTGTTTAAAGAAGATATCTACTATGATATTTTCCACTTTGACGTAGCACGAGACCCTGCACGTTGATGACGATGAAAGATTTTTTTGTTATATTTCGGCCTATTTTAAACTCCCATGCTCGGGAATGTTGCTAAATGTATTTAAATTGCTTAAGGAAGATATCTACTATGATATTTTCGAATTTGACGTAGCACGGGACCCTGCACGTTGATGACGACCAACGTTTTTTGGTCATATTTCGGCCTAATTTAAACTCCCACACTCGGGAATGTTGTTAAATGTATTTGAATTGTTTAAAGAAGATATCTACTATGATATTTTCCAATTTGACGTAGCACCGGACCCTGCACGTGGATGGCCACGAAAGATTTTTTGGTTATATTTCGGCCTGTTTTAAACTCCCATGCTCGGGTATGTTGCTACATGTATTGAAATTATTTAAAGAAGATATCTACTATGATATTTTCCACTTTGACGTAGCACGGACCCTGCACGTTGATGACGATGAAAGATTTTTTGGTTATATTTCGGCATATTTTAAAGTCCCGTGCTCGGAAATGTTGCTAAATGTATTTGAATTGTTTAAAGAAGATATCTACTATGATATTTTCCACTTTGACGTAGCACGAGACCCTGCACGTTGATGACGATGAAAGATTTTTTTGTTATATTTCGGCCTATTTTAAACTCCCATGCTCGGGAATGTTGCTAAATGTATTTAAATTGCTTAAGGAAGATATCTACTATGATATTTTCGAATTTGACGTAGCACGGGACCCTGCACGTTGATGACGACCAACGTTTTTTGGTTATATTTCGGCCTGTCTTAAACTCCCACGCTCGGGAATGTTGCTAAATGTATTAAAATTGTTTAAAGAAGATATCTACTATGATATTTTTCAATTTGACGTAGCACGGCCCCTGCACGTTGATGACGATGAAAGATTTTTTGGTTATATTTCGGCCTGTTTTAAACTCCCACGCTCGGGAATGTTGCTAAATGTATTGAAATTGTTTAAAGAAGATATCTACTATGATATTTTCCAATTTCACGTAGCACGGGACCCTGCACGTTGATGTCAATGAAAGTTTTTTTGGTTATATATCGGCCTATTTTAAACTCCCACGCTCGGGACTGTTGCTAAATGTATTGAAATTATTTAAAGAAGATATCTGTTGCGTTATGTAATGTTAAATCGACATCGTCGCGCCATCTCTTGGCGTCCGCGCATAAGACGACGCAGCTCGCATTTACCGACTCACCGCGCGCTATATGGGTCGTTTGAATAATCAAATCTCGCGCTTGCTGACCTTTAAATTTAATTGAAGGTGATACCGCGCTTTATATCAATTTCCGCCGCTGCCTCCTTTTGCAAGGACGACTTCCGAAAGAGATTAGATTCCACGTGGACCTCGTCGCCATCGCCACGAAAAACGCACGCATCGGTTTAAAATCGCCTTAATCCGCAAATATTTTCGCAGCATCCGCGCTGCACGCAATTAAATTTAGTAGTCGCGCATAAGTATTAAGTAGTTTAATAAGTAGTTTTTTAAATTAGTGTTAATTTGAACATTATCTGAACTTCCACGTGAATTGAATTGTCTTCACGTCGCGATACGAAGAAGTGCCGGTCGCGAAGTTTAGTGTAAAACCAAAAATAAAGAGATCTAATCAGTTTTTAGAGATAAAATCACATTTTATCCTTTCTAAGCACCCTCCTGAACCACGTAGAGATTCAGTCGACGCGAACTATTGCTGCTCGTGCGACCAAAATCGAACATTTGGCGATCCTGCCAGGATGGTGCACGCGATTGTTTAAGTGGACATTTATATGGACTAATTTAAGGACATTGGACATTCAGTGCAAAATTGGATTACGTGCAGTGACATTCAGTGCAGTGACCAATTCGCATCAAGTGCTACGTGGATTAGAAGCGGGACACTGCAAGTGGAAAGTGACAAAAAGGACATTGGTGGTGTATTTCGAATAAATCTTAAATCATTAGTGCAGCCCGCGCTAATGAGATGAAGTAGGTGCACTCGTGCGCGCTAAACTTTGGCGATTTCCGCCACGAACGAAGTCTTCCGACTTCATCTACTCCGCGACGCGTTTGTGACGTCACGGCAAGTTGCCCCGCACGGCTACTTTCCCCGTGGACTTCTCGGGACGTTTCGGCCTCATTCGGCCTATTTGCATCGCACTATCGCAGTGTAGTAAACGACGCTGACCGAGTGGACTCGGCAACTTTCGCTTGCGCATAGAGTTTCCCACTCGCACACGCCATTCAAGCATAGTGCCTCTCACGCGAGAGCGCGCATATGCCACCTCTCTCCACGCACTCATATACGAGTAGACGAGAGGACACGCAACACGCTACGGAGAGGGAACAGTCTGTCTCCACTCACGCGTTGCTAGGAAACTAACACGCCTTCTTAATTGATTGCGCGCACTCACGCCAATCAAGACAGCTCACGCCTCGCCTACCATCTCCTCTCGTCATAGGAGTGCATTCTCACGGCAATTCACTGTCGTCTTCCACACGCTTTAATTCGTGATACGATTAAAGTCACGCGACTTTTTCGTCATCGAAGCTCAATTTACATTCGTTCGCTGAAATTGTCTGTCTTACTGTCTCAAAATGAGTAAAGACGAAGACAGATATCATGATTGCGTGCAAATCATTGCCGCGCAAACGCAAGACTTCAATTCCATACGTAGAGCCTCAGAACTAGCCAGTAGAGCGAGCACTACAGTCGAACAGGCCAAAACGCGCTTGGTGCATTTGGATAAAGTATGGTGTCGCATAACAGAGCGAAATGAAAAAATGATGACTTTTTTGGACAATCCACAATGCATCGAGCTGCCGTATTTCGCTGAAGAGATATACAGCAATAATGAAGAGCTGTACCTTGACACGCTCAGCAATTTGAACACCATCGTCGCTAGAAATGATGCCGCATCTACCTCAGCTGTTCCTGCCGTTCCTGTCACCGCAGATCTACGTACTCGAGCGCAAGTACCATCGATAAAATTACCGCGGTTTTCCGGTACTTATACAGAGTGGGCCGAATTTCGCGATCATTTTTCCGCATTAATTATTAATGATAATTTTGATTCTTTTCAACGCTTGTATTATTTAAAGTCATGCCTCGACGGGGAGGCCGCGAATATTTTAAAAAATATCTCTATTACCGCGGATAATTTTCAATTAGCCTGGAAATTATTAACAGATCGTTACGAAAATAGACGCAGACTGTTAAATTTATACTTAGCGAATTTATTTTCATTGAAGTCCGTCACGCGTGAAAATTCGCCCACCGAGTTAAGACGTTTGTTGGATGCGACCAATGAATCGCTCGATGCGTTAAAGAAACTGGAACGCCCGGTTTCAGATGATATTTCGGTTTTCTTGATTACTCAGAGACTGGACCGCGGAACGCGCGAGGCATGGGATTTTTCCCTTGATGGTGACGACTATGCAACACTAAACCAGCTGACCAAATTTCTGACCGCAAAAATAAGATCGCTAGAGGCTGCGTCCGGATTCGAATATTCAGCAAAGTCAAGTCAGTCTGCAACGCGCACGAAACCTGCCTCCGCCTCCCGCGTTCCAGCCCTCCATATTAGTTCTAAGCCTCTGAATACCTTTAAATGTATTTTATGCACGCAATCACATTTTTTATTTAGGTGTCCGCAATTTAATGACATGTCAGTGTCCCAACGTTGGGATTTAGTAAAATCGCATACATTGTGCACTAATTGCTTGTCAGCAATGCATAGTAACAGGTTGTGTAAAAGCGAGAAAACCTGCAAACAATGTGGCAAACGTCACAATTCGCTGCTGCACAGCCCGTCGCAAAATTCAGGTCCGCCTGTTGTAAATATGTCCACAGCAGGTGCCATTAACCAAACGCAGAATCTTGCTCAGACGCATCTGAGTACGCCATGTACTTCGTCACATATTGTTTTGGCCACTGCTTGGGTAATCGTTACCGCTGCTTCGCAACATCCCGTAAAATTGCGTGCGCTTCTCGATCCGGGATCGACCCGTACATTTATCACGCGCGAAGTTGCGAACGCGTTAGGTACTAAAGAATACGTCACGAATATACAAGTCTCCGGTCTTGGCAAATCCGGTTCGGAATTGATTAAACGTACGATTCCGATTTCAGTGATGCCCGTGTCGAACGACAATATTAGATTTTCCTCAAACGCGCTTGTCATCGATGATCTGACATCGTATACGCCACATTTCCGATATCCACTTACGCATTGGCCGCATTTAAAAGATCTGGGTTTCGCCGATGGCAACCCCACCGACGACACCAAGATACATGCACTTATCGGTGCTGACATATATCCTTATGTGCTTCGGGACGGAATTAGGCGTGGGAAAATTGACGAGCCGGTCGCGGTAAATACCGTTTTCGGATGGATCCTTTCCGGTGTCACCTCGAGCGATCACGATGATCGCTTTGCCCCTCCGTTAGTGCAGATACATCATACGCATCACATACAGGAAACTCCAGATTTAAGCGACTCCTTAACGCGATTTTGGGAGATTGAAAATGTATCTGGTGAAAAAGTGCTGTCCGAAGATGACCAGCTCTGTGAACGACATTTTTTAGAAACACACTCACGAACTCCTTCCGGTCAATATCGGGTTCGAATACCGCTGAAAGACCCTGAGAATATCGCGATTGGCGACACACGGGCTCAAGCCTTGCACAGTCTCCAAAATTTAGAGCGGCGATTGACGAATCGCCCTTCTGAGCGTGAATCGTAGAAAAATTTCCTGGAGGAATATAAAAATATGGGACACATGCGTGTGGCCCCTATTAACGCATCGCCATCTACTGTAGTCTATTTACCGCATCACGCGGTAGTGAAGCCTTCCAGCGAAACTACAAAAACTCGCGTAGTTTTTAACGCGTCCGCGAAGTCGGCAAACGGAATTTCCCTAAATTCATTACAACACATCGGACCGAAACTGCAGACGGACTTACCATCGCTGCATATGCAATGGCGTACTCAGCAATACGTTTATGCGGCAGACATCGCGAAGATGTATCGGCAGATTCTCATCGACGAGCGCGATGTGGATCTCCAACGCATTTTATGGCGTCAATCGCCCGAACATCCGGTTGCAGAGTATCAGCTCCTTACCGTTACCTACGGAACCGCGAGCGCACCCTTTCTAGCTCTTAGAGTACTTCGTCAACTCGCTGACGATGAAGGGTCTCGGTTCCCGTTAGGTAGGTATGCATTACGACATAATTTTTTGTCGACGACGCTCTTCTCGGCGCCGACACGAAGGACGGACTTAGACAAATTCGTGATCAGCTAAATGAATTGCTCGGCACTGCTCATTTTAGGTTACGAAAGTGGGTCAGTAATTCGGCAAGCTTACTAACTGACATAGATACTGGCGATCACGGATTGGTCGGTGACAAGACGCTACAAGATGACGACAGTGTTAAAATCTTAGGAATTGCATGGCAACCGGTCACCGATTCCAATAGCTATTATGTAAATCTGTCTACTCATTCGATATGGACTAAACGCATGGTCCTATCGGAAATTGCGCCGATTTTCGATCCCGTGGGTTGGATCGCGCCAATCGTAATAAATGCCAAAGCCTTCATGCAACGGCTATGGCAGTCGGGTGTTGATTGGGACTCACCGCTATCCGAAAATTTTACGCAATCGTGGCTCAAATTCTATAATAATCTGCCATCTCTGTCACTCATTTCGATTCCGCGATGGTTGGGAACACTAACTTCAATGAAGTGCTCCCTTATAGGATTCTCAGACGCCTCTGAGAAAGCATATGCGGCAACCGTGTATGTGCAGTATGTCGATCCAAGCGGTCTAAACCACGCATCTTTATTAGTTGCCAAAACACGAGTCGCCCCGCTTAAAACCCTCTCGATCCCTCGATTGGAGCTCAGCGGCGCCGTGTTATTAGCGCGTCTGATCACACAGATCCGACACACTCAGACCTTTAGGGATTGGCCCATTCACTGCTGGACGGATGCGACGATTGTTCTCGCTTGGCTGCAAGGTTCTCCATCGCAATGGAAAACCTTCGTAGCCAACAGAACATCGGAGATCCAATCGCTTCTTCCCGATATATCTTGGCGCCACGTCTGCAGTGAAGACAATCCCGCAGATTTAGCTTCGCGTGGTGTTACTGTCGAGGAACTGGCCAATTCAAATTTATGGTGGAACGGTCCGTCATGGCTACGCTTGCCAGAATCCGAGTGGCCGGATGTCCCCCTTGAATTGAGTTCTGACGCTCCACTCGAACGCAAAATCCCAGCCTTGCATGTAACAGCCACTCAGAGCGATATACCCTATATTAGCATCATGATAGGTCAATTCTCATCGTGGCCGCGCCTATGCAGAGTAATGCATCGAATGCTGAATTGGTCCAAAAATTGGGCGCAACGCACGCGTAAATATAGTCTCGCATTACGATTGAAATACGTCACCCAGCGAATTTTTCAACTTCTGCAAGCTGAAGCGTTCGCAGAAGAAATAAAATTATTATCTGGAAATCCGCTATCCCCGGACGGAGCGCGTCGGTTGTCAACCGGACAACGAATGCCCAAGCGGAGCCCACTCCTACGACTCAACCCGTTTTTAGATGAAGTCGGATTATTGCGAGTAGGGGGACGGTTGGCGCACTCACGTCAACCCGTGGACAAAAAATGTCCCATTATTCTCCCGTCTGGTCATGTCGCACGCTTATTAATTAAGCAAGCACACGAGCGATGTTTGCATGAAGGAATTACGCTAACGCTGAGTACAGTCCGCGATCTTGTTTGGATAATCCAAGCAAGAAAAACCGTAAAGTCTGTTGTACATCGATGCGTTCGGTGCGCTCGCTACGCTAACGTGACACCCGCGCAGTTAATGGGTTCGCTGCCTCCGGCTCGAGTCAATCGTCCTACACGGAAAGAATGCTAGGGGACCTGCCTGCCTTTCCGTAGGTGCGCTACTTCCCCACCATTTCACCCGTCAACCTGCTCGAATTGGGCGACCGAATCTCCCAAAAGTTTCAGCGAGCAGTCGATCCGATGATGTGCCAAAACTTCGGCGACTAACTCACGGAATTTGGGCGACCAGATCTCCCAATTTGCGAGATCAGGCTTCCCTCCACAACGTTGGTATATCCAACTACGATTGGCAACGCCGCCGGCACTTTTGGGTGATTCGACCGCTCAACGTTCTTTCCGTGTAGCCGTGCGTTTGCGGAATGTGGCGTCGATTACGCGGGTCCCGTCAAGATGCGCTTGGCGGGCGGTCGCGGGCATCGCTCGATTTCGGCTTATATAGCGATATTTATATGTATGGCGTCGCGTGCCATCCATCTAGAAGTAGTGTGTGCATATACCAGTGCCGCGTTTCTTGCTGCGTTCGAGCGATTTTATTCTCGCCGCGGTCTACCGACACACATGTATAGCGATAACGGTCCGAATTTTAGGCGAGCCGACAAAGATTTACAAACCGCGTTTCGCGCTGCGATATAGAGTGATGAGCTTCGAGTTCGAGTCGCTGATGAGGGTGTTGAATGGCACTTCATCCCTCCTGCTGCGCCTCACTTCGGTGGCCTGTGGGAGGCAGGGGTGAGGTCGATGAAGCATCATCTCCGGCGAGTGCTCGGGTCTCACACTCCTACTTACGAGGAATTGTGTACATTGCTCTGTCGTATCGAGGCGTGTCTCAATTCACGACCCCTAGCTCCGCTACACGACGACGCGGAAAGTCTAGAAGTCTTGACGCCTGCTCATTTTCTCGTCGGTGGCCCGTTGTTAGCTGCGCCAGCCCCGTTGTCAGAAATTCACGCAATCGGGTTGCTCACGCGCTGGAAAATGATACGCCAACTCTTGGAGCGATTCTGGAAAAGTTGGTCCAAAGACTACATCATGTCTTGTCAGCATCGCTCCAAGTGGTTGCGTACATCGTCGAATATATCAGTAGGTCAACTGGTACTCGTTCGCAACGACCAACTTCCCCCGGCTCAGTGGGAGTTGGCCAGAATCACGGAATGTCATCCGGGTCATGATGGCTATGTGCGCGTAGTCACGGTGCGCACGGTGACTAAAACGTTCAAACGCCCTATAGTGAAGCTTGCGCTGCTTCCTATAGACATCGAACCCGACCTAGCATAAGTTAGTTTGTAACCGGTTTATTTAGTATTAAGTTAAGTTGTATTTAGTGTTGAGTTTTGCGATACGGTTATCGCAAGGCGGGCGGTAATGTTGCGTTATGTAATGTTAAATCGACATCATCGCGCCATCTCTTGGCGTCCGCGCATACGACGACGCAGCTCGCAGTTACCGACTCACCGCACGCTATATGGGTCGTTTGAATAATCAAATCTCGCGCTTGCTGACCTTTAAATTTAATTGAAGGTGATACCGCGCTTTATATCAATTTCCGCCGCTGCCTCCTTTTGCAAGGACGACTTCCGAAAGAGATTAGATTCCACGTGGATCTCGTCGCCATCGCCACGAAAAACGCACGCATCGGTTTAAAATCGCCTTAATCCGCAAACATTTTCGCAGCATCCGCGCTGCACGCAATTAAATTTAGTAGTCGCGCATAAGTATTAAGTAGTTTAATAAGTAGTTTTTTAAATTAGTGTTAATTTGAACATTATCTGAACTTCCACGTGAATTGAATTGTCTTCACGTCGCGATACGAAGAAGTGCCGGTCGCGAAGTTTAGTGTAAAACCAAAAATAAAGAGATCTAATCAGTTTTTAGAGATAAAATCACATTTTATCCTTTCTAAGCACCCTCCTGAACCACGCAGAGATTCAGTCGACGCGAACTATTGCTGCTCGTGCGACCAAAATCGAACAATATCTACTATGACATGTTCCAATTTGACGTAGCAGGGGACCCTGCACGTTGATGACGATGAACGATTATTTGGTTATATTTCGGCCTGTTTTAAACTCCCACGCTCGGGAATGTTGCTAAATGTATTTGAATTGTTTAAAGAAGATATCTACTATGATATTTTCCAATTTGACGTAGCACGGACCCTGCACGTTGATGACGATTAAAGATTTTTTGGTTATATTTCGGCGTGTTCAAACTCCCACACTCGGGAATGCTGCTAAATGTATTTAAATTGTTCATGAAAGATATCTACTATGATATTTTCCAATTTGACGTAGCACGGGACCCTGCACGTTGATGACGCCCAATGTTTTTTGGTCATATTTCGGCCTATTTTAAACTCCCATGCTCGGGAATGTTGCTAAATGTATTTGAATTGTTTAAAGAAGATATCTACTATGATATTTTCAAATTTGGCGTACCACGGGACCCTGCACGTTGATGTCAATGAATGTTTTTTTGGTTATATATCTGCCTATTTTAAACTCCCACGCTCGGGAATGTTGCTAAATGTATTTAAATTGTTCAAGAAAGATATCTACTATGATATTTTGCAATTTCACGTAGCAGGGCCCCTGCACGTAGATGACGATGAACGATTTTTTGGTTATATTTCGGCCTGTTTAAACTCCCACGCTCGGGAATGTTGTTAAATGTATTGAAATTGTTTAAAGAAGATATCTACTATGATATTTTCCAATTTGACGTAGCACGGACCCTGCACGTTGATGACGATGAAAGATTTTTTGGTTCTATTTCGGCATATTTTAAAGTCCCATGCTCGGGAATGTTGCTAAATGCATTTGAATTGTTTAAAGAAGATATCTACTATGATATTTTCCAATTTCACGTAGCACGGGACCCTGCACGTTGATGATGACCAACGGTTTTTGGTCATATTTCGGCCTGTTTAAACTCCCACGCTCGGGAATGCTGCTAAATGTATTTATGTAGTTCAAGAAAGTTATCTACTATGATATTTTCCAATCTGACGTAGCACGGCCCCTGCACGTTGATGACGATGAAAGATTTTTTGGTTATATTTCGGCCTGTTTTAAACTCCCACGCTCGGGAATGTTGCTAAATATATTTAAATTGTTCAAGAAAGATATCTACTATGATATTTTATGATTTTATGATTATGATATTTTCCAATTTGACGTAGCACGGACACTTCACGTTGATGACGATGAAAGATTTTTTGTTTATATATCGGCGTGTTCAAACTCCCACACTCGGGAATGCTGCTAAATGTATTTAAATTGTTCAAGAAAGATATCTACTATGATATTTTCCAATTTGACGTAGCACGGACCCTGCACGTTGATGACGATGAAAGATTTTTTGGTTATATTTCGGCCTGTTTTAAACTCCCATGCTCGGGTATGTTGCTACATGTATTGAAATTATTTAAAGAAGATATCTACTATGATATTTTCCACTTTGACGTAGCACGGACCCTGGACGTTGATGACGATGAAAGATTTTTTGGTTATATTTCGGCATATTTTAAAGTCCCGTGCTCGGAAATGTTGCTAAATGTATTTGAATTGTTTAAAGAAGATATCTACTATGATATTTTCCACTTTGACGTAGCACGAGACCCTGCACGTTGATGACGATGAAAGATTTTTTTGTTATATTTCGGCCTATTTTAAACTCCTATGCTCGGGAATGTTGCTAAATGTATTTAAATTGTTTAAGGAAGATATCTACTATGATATTTTCGAATTTGACGTAGCACGGGACCCTGCACGTTGATGACGACCAACGGTTTTTGGTCATATTTCGGCCGGTTTAAACTCCCACGCTCGGGAATGCTGCTAAATGTATATATGTAGTTCAAGAAAGTTATCTACTATGATATTTTCCAATCTGACGTAGCACGGCCCCTGCACGTTGATGACGATGAAAGATTTTTTGGTTATATTTCGGCCTGTTTTAAACTCCCACGCTCGGGAATGTTGCTAAATGTATTTAAATTGTTCAAGAAAGATATCTACTATGATATTTTATGATTTTATGATTATGATATTTTCCAATTTGACGTAGCACGGACACTTCACGTTGATGACGATGAAAGATTTTTTGTTTATATTTCGGCGTGTTCAAACTCCCACACTCGGGAATGCTGCTAAATGTATTTAAATTGTTCAAGAAAGATATCTACTATGATATTTTCCAATTTGACGTAGCACGGACCCTGCACGTTGATGACGATGAAAGATTTTTTGGTTATATTTCGGCCTGTTTTAAACTCCCATGCTCGGGTATGTTGCTACATGTATTGAAATTATTTAAAGAAGATATCTACTATGATATTTTCCACTTTGACGTAGCACGAGACCCTGCACGTTGATGACGATGAAAGATTTTTTTGTTATATTTCGGCCTATTTTAAACTCCCATGCTCGGGAATGTTGCTAAATGTATTTAAATTGCTTAAGGAAGATATCTACTATGATATTTTCGAATTTGACGTAGCACGGCCCCTGCACGTAGATGACGATAAACGATTTTTTGGTTATATTACGGCCTGTTTAAACTCCCACGCTCGGGACTGTTGCTAAATGTATTGAAATTATTTAAAGAAGATATCTACTATGACATTTTCCAATTTGACGTCGCACGGCCCCTGCACGTTGATGACGATGAAAGATTTATTGGTTATATTTCGGCCTGTTTTAAACTCCCATGCTCGGGTATGTTGCTACATGTATTGAAATTATTTAAAGAAGATATCTACTATGATATTTTCCACTTTGACGTAGCACGGACCCTGCACGTTGATGACGATGAAAGATTTTTTGGTTATATTTCTGCATATTTTAAAGTCCCGTGCTCGGAAATGTTGCTAAATGTATTTGAATTGTTTAAAGAAGATATCTACTATGATATTTTCCACTTTGACGTAGCACGAGACCCTGCACGTTGATGACGATGAAAGATTTTTTTGTTATATTTCGGCCTATTTTAAACTCACACACTCGGGAATGTTGTTAAATGTATTAAAATTGTTTAAAGAAGATATCTACTATGATATTTTCCAATTTGACGTAGCACGGACCCTGCACGTTGATGACGATGAAAGATTATTTGGTTATATTTCGGCCTGTCTTAAACTCCCACGCTCGGGAATGTTGCTAAATGTATTTGAATGGTTTAAAGAAGATATCTACTATGATATTTTTCAATTTGACGTAGCACGGCCCCTGCACGTTGATGACGATGAAAGATTTTTTGTTATATATCGGCCTATTTTAAACTCCCACGCTCGGGAATGTTGCTAAATGTATTTAAATTGTTCAAGAAAGATATCTACTATGATATTTTGCAATTTCACGTAGCACGGCCCCTGCACGTAGATGACGATGAACGATTTTTTGGTTATATTTCGGCCTGTTTAAACTCCCACGCTCGGGACTGTTGCTAAATGTATTGAAATTATTTAAAGAAGATATCTACTATGACATGTTCCAATTTGACGTAGCAGGGGACCCTGCACGTTGATGACGATGAACGATTATTTGGTTATATTTCGGCCTGTTTTAAACTCCCACGCTCGGGAATGTTGCTAAATGTATTTGAATTGTTTAAAGAAGATATCTACTATGATATTTTCCAATTTGACGTAGCACGGCCCCTGCACGTTGATGACGATTAAAGATTTTTTGGTTATATTTCGGCGTGTTCAAACTCCCACACTCGGGAATGCTGCTAAATGTATTTAAATTGTTCAATAAAGATACCTACTATGATATTTTCCAATTTGACCTAGCACGGGACCCTGCACGATGATGACGACCAAAGTTTTTTGGTCATATTTCGCCCTATTTTAAACTCCCACACTCGGGAATGCTGCTAAATGTATTTAAATTGTTCATGAAAGATATCTACTATGATATTTTCCAATTTGACGTAGCACGGGACCCTGCACGTTGATGACGCCCAATGTTTTTTAGTCATATTTCGGCCTATTTTAAACTCCCATGCTCGGGAATGTTGCTAAATGTATTTGAATTGTTTAAAGAAGATATCTACTATGATATTTTCAAATTTGACGTAGCACCGGACCCTGCACGTGGATGGTCACGAAAGATTATTTGGTTATATTTCGGCCTGTTTTAAACTACCACGCTCGGGAATGTTGCTAAATGTATTTAAATTGTTCAAGAAAGATATCTACTATGATATTTTGCAATTTCACGTAGCACGGCACATGCACGTAGATGACGATGAACGATTTTTTGGTTATATGTCGGCCTGTTTAAACTCCTACGCTCGGGACTGTTGCTAAATGTATTGAAATTATTTAAAGAAGATATCTACTATGACATGTTCCAATTTGACGTAACAGGGGACCCTGCACGTTGATGATGACGAAAGGTTATTTGGTTATATTTCGGCCTATTTTAAACTACCATGCTCGGGAATGATGCTAAATGTATTTACATTTTTTAAAGAAGATATGTACTATGATATTTTCAAATTTGACGTAGCACCGGACCCTGCATGTGGATGGCCACGAAAGATTTTTTGGTTACATTTCGGCCTGTTTTAAACTCCCGCGCTCGAGCATGTTGCTAAATGTATTGAAATTGTTTAAAGAAGATATCTACTATGACATGTTCCAATTTGACGTAGCAGGGGATCCTGCACGTTGATGACGATGAAAGATTTTTTGGTTATATTTCGGCGTGTTTAAACTCCCACACTCGGGAATGCTGCTAAATGTATTTGAATTGTTCAAGAAAGATATCTACTATGATATTTTCTAATTTGACGTAGCACTGGACCCTGCACGTTGATGACGCCCAATGTTTTTTGGTCATATTTCGGCCTATTTTAAATTCCCATGCTCGGGAATGTTGCTAAATGTTTTTGAATTGTTTAAAGAAGATATCTACTATGATATTTTCCAATTTGACGTAGCACGGGACCCTGCACGTTGATGACGATGAAAGATTTTTTGGTTATATTTCGGCCTGTTTTAAACTATCATCCTATATACAGAGAATAGCAGATAAATCGAATAAAAACTACTTAAATTCATCAAAAACTGTTTAGAAATAGATGGTTACAATTGGGGCCACTATGCCGCAAAGGGTTAATCGAAGATATTTTTTAGTTTTATATACTTTTTAGCTATATTTTCTGTATTCTATAGACATGCATCTATCGTTTTTGTTTCAAACATTTTTGAATAAAATTTACATTTTCACAAACTAAATGCAAAAAACTACGAAGAAACATAAATGGGGCTAATATTGTTTAGTAAAGTTCGGATGGCTCTATACTAAATCTCGATCAGATCTAAGTTATGCCAAGACACTTATTTTAAGAAAAGAAGTATGACGATATGCTTAACTGTACGTGAGATATCAAGCCCACGCAATTTTGACATTTGCGGACGTACGTACAGGAACACACACACACACACACACATTTTTTATTGTTGATTTGGGCTCATTAGGGTCTCAAACGATATTTGATGAAAGAGTATAGGTTAAGTTTTTTGTCCGATTTGTCCAAATTCAGTACTTCGTCCAGACCTAAGGTCTGGGTCGAAGCAACAATCATTCGATTTATATTTGATTATTACGTAATGTGCTTTTTTAACTTTCTACTTTTAGTTACAAATGTACGTATTATATTACAGTTTTATAGAAATCGATATTGAAATACAAAAAATCTTAAAATACTAACTATATTAATTTTAATTTTCTGACACAATAACAATTCCCTATCCATTATAACAAAGTATAAAACATTCCACAGAGTTTGAAATTTGTTAAATTCGCCTTTATTGCCTGTGCTGCATATTTAAACAATCGGTGACCCTATTCACAATGGCTCGTTGGACCAACAATTAGTAATTACGACAGATAAAAATTACGTTACTCGCGGCATTGTTATAAAGAAATTTGATTTTAATGGATTTAGTTTCTGTTCCATTTGTACGCTTGCGCATTTGTTGTTTGTCTATTGTGTGCGGAACCATTAAAAACAGTTTGCCTACAATATATGTTTGTGGAGATTACGCAGGCCTAAAGCCCCGAAAAAGGTAGTGCCCCCACTTGTGATCATATACAGAATGGGTCATTGGACGAACCCCCACCCCGAACCCATTTTACTATATGTGTTTACCAATGTGCTCTGAAAAATGGCATCTTAGTGCAGTTGACTTGTATCGTCCAAGCAGCACAGATCTCTAGTCTCTGATCGCCAACTGTGTGTTTTCTTCAGTGTTAAGTTGCATTCGAACTCCTACATTCGGGATTTCCGATAATATTTTCCATTCGCCTGAAACGTCAGCAGTGAAGACTATTTCCAAACGGCTGAACACAGAGTAAGTAAATTTGTAATTATCAACTAAAACCGACATTTGGATAAATTTCATTGTATATAGAAGTTACGAGAAACATATCATTCGAAACACTTTCCGAAATCATTGTTTATTGTCAATGTATAGTACTTAGAAGAATATTCCTGTCATTTTCGAGCATAAACATGATTTAATTTTTTTTTACTTACTTTTAAATTAAGTCATTCAAAGAAAGATTTTAATAGTCATAGATGTATTAATGGGTATCTTTCAGAAAGAACAAACATTATTTTACACGATTATTTTTTCGTGGAATAGTTTTTGCATAAGTTTTCGTTTCATTTCAAATTTCAAACATTTCTTTTAAAAAAATGTGTAATTGGTAACTTCACGTCTTAATATATATTTAAATATCCATATAGCAAAAATTATTTTTCGGCACAATGACGAAATTACTTTATCTAATTTTTTTAGAAGTAACATCCCATAATTTATTTTCAACAAAAATTGAATTCCTTACATTTCTTATTGAGATGTAATTTTGTTGTAATTTTATGTTAGTAATTGTTAAAAATAATCGTTGATACCAAATGGAAATCTGGTTTTCACGAACCTTTTTCTTTTTTTCAAAACTGTACGAAATAGAAAAATAGAGATCTTCAAAAAATAATCCCTGATTTTACACGAGATGTCTGTAACTGGTACATTTTCCTATACAATAAACCTCATGGTAAACTTGAGGTAGTAATCGAGACAAAGGTTTTGAAGAACGTACCGGATACCTTTTTCAGATTAGGACTGGTTTTTCCAGTAAAGGTAGTTAAGATTTTCCCCGCAAGTGGGAGGAAAGATGCCGCTTATCCTCCCGGCCATAAAGAAAAATCGTACAGTTCCCTCGGGAAGTAAAAATGAATGCCTCAGACATTATTTACGAGAGTTTACCTTATTGAAGTGATGTTGACATCTCTCTAAGCTCTTCCCCTCTTTTTGAAACGTAAATAATTTTCTACCTGCAGACATTTTCATAAGATTCTTCTGTTGGCAGTTTGTCTTGAAGGGGAAACTACTAAAGCTGTAAGGTTTGCATTAAATCAGCCATCGATTACACATCGAAGTACAATGTCGGCATCTGGCATCATCGAAATGGTTCAAAACCCACTGACAACTTCGATAAGTAATAATTCGAATTATAAGTTGATTAATAAGTATTTTTGAAATCCTGATACGAATTATGAACATTTTTATTGCAGGCAATGTAATTTTTAAGGTGGTTACTTCTCACACTTTTTAATGGTATGACTTTTCATGTTAATAATTGTAAAATTGTTTTTATTGTAGTAAAATTAAAGTTTGAAATAATTATTATTCGATCGCAATATTGCAAACACTTACAGTGTTCAAATAATATGATTTCAAACAAATTGTATATAAAAAAATTAAGTATGTATTATGTTATATGTATTGTATTATTTCTTATTTTTTTTACCGATTGTTATCATTATTTCCGCATGCAAATCCTGCAAAGAATCGCGTGGAGTAGCTTACCAACATTACCGACTTATCCGTTGATAACTTACAATCATCCGTATATATTCGCAAGCTACCAATGGGGTTCTGTTGGTAAAACAGTTTTCTGCAATTCTCAAATAGGTTCTTACCGTTTTGCCTTTATATTTTATAATTATTATGTCGTACATAATTAATTGAGACGCATTTTATGTCCTGTACAATAACGAAACTTTTTTTGTCTTTAGTTGAACGACTTGGAACACTATAAGTCAAGAACCAGAGAACTTCTGTTAAAAAGCGAAGTTCTGTTAAAAACCAAAAAAGTGATGGAGGAACAGCTTGCAACAGAGATGGAACATACCGTGAAAATGGAGCACCTTTATAAAGAATTGGAGAACTACAAACGAGACATTAAAGTATTGAAAGATAAATATTCAGAGTTATACGAACAAAACAACATTCTTCGTGAAGAAAATGACCATCTCCGAAGCGTGAATAAAGAACTTCTCAGCAGCCGTTCTTCATCAACAGATACTGCAAGTGATGGTGAAGATATAGTGATGAACGAAGAGTTTGAAGAAGAAGAAGAAGAAGAAGAAGAAGAAGAAGAAGAAGAAGAAGAAGAAGAAGAAGAAGAAGAAGAAGAAGAAGAAGAAGAAGAAGAAGAAGAAGAAGAAGAAGAAGAAGAAGAAGAAGAAGAAGAAGAAGAAGAAGAAGAAGAAGAAGAAGAAGAAGAAGAAGAAGAAGAAGAGGAAAAAGAAGAAGAGGAAAAAGATTATCGAAAACCACGCTCAATTAATTTGAAGTATATAATCTCTCAATTTGAAAAGGAAATTTTCATAAAAGATCAGAAAATAGAACACACCCAACTGGAAGTACAAAAAGCTAAACAATGTTGCCACGTACTATCGAGGAACAATTCCGTTCTGGAAAGAGAAAGTCAAGAACTTTTGCAACAATATGCTGCTCAATCAAGAAAATATAAAGATTTGTTAGTTAAATTGGTTTGGGAGAAGAAAGGTCACAAGCCGGAGGAGAAAATGTATATGGATGAACTGATTGTACTTCACACGCAAAAAAATTACTTAGACCGTCTAATTGTTGAACGTCATGCAGCCCGTGAGAAATCCCGAAAGCATAAGAAGATGTTGCGTTCCAATTTCCTCCGAAGAGTGAAAAAATCCGTCGGAACCTCCGATATATTCAAAAGGAATCGTCGCTGGTCACCAAATAGTGTGGTTAATGCTGACAATGAATTTTGTACATTCGCTAAATATCCTAGCGTTTACAGATCCGATAAGTCACTCAGAACGTAGTAGAAATGGGCATGTAGAATCGGACGGTAGTAATGTAGTAATATGAAGACAGCATTTTATTTTCTAAGACTTATGTACCCGAAAAAGTATGTTTAATTCTATAAATAATACTTTAAATGGGACCATTCACGAAGCTTCGTCTGCACAATACGATGTAGTTAAGATTCATAACGATACTAGCGAGATACTGTATTTTAAAATTAAAAAGCGTTTTTAGAAGATCTGCGATTTGTGTTTTTGGCAGTATGTTTATAATGTAAGAAATGTCGCCACGAGTATGAATCTTTAAACTAACGTGTTCCGCAGTGTATTATATTACTGTGATTTATACTGTTTGTTAAGGACCACTTGGTCCGTTTATTAATAAATACAAAATACAAATACAAATGTCTTAATTGTGCTTCCTCTATTTTTTGTATTTCGTTTTCTAAGGCGATTTAAAAATCTCACGTTAAAATATCGCTATAGAACGTAAGAAAAATCAAACGTTAACTGAAGTCAAACTTCAATAGCTCAAAATGGTGGACCATGTTTTCACTCTTTGCCCGATATCGATTTGCGGGCTAATTTTGCAACATATTTTTTGAATCGTCCTGTGTCTTTGAAATCCCAAAGTTAAGCAATTGATAAGTTATTTGGAAATTCGAATTCTTTTTTCTTTTTATGACTCTTCTGTCGGTATCTTTCCACACCCTATGGCGTTATTCCAGCTTCAGTAGATTAAAAAATAGACTGGTTTCGAATCCTTTACTGTTATGAAATTCAATCCACCATTTTCTCAATCGAATGTAAAATTCATCATACCTACTGTACTTCCAAAAGTACAAATTAGTTATACTGACTTGGATATTTTCAGTGATATTATTATATTCAATGTAAGCAACTAAAGATTATTTCAATGAAATTATTGATCACTAAATGCACCATGCAGAAAAAAGAACTGAGCATACCAGAAAACGTAAAACACGAACTAGAACCATAAGTACCGCGATACTGATCTACTTTACATTGCAAAATATCAACAAGAAAAATGATGCAAAACGTGTTACTTGTATTCCCAAGCAGCAAAGGAAGAAATTTTGATCGGAGCTAGGTCAGGTTGTCTTATTTCGGTTAAAAATAACCAAATTTCGACCTTCAAATATGCCTTATAAGTAAAAATGTATTTGAAGTCTTTGTCTTGGGATAATATTACCAAATTACGACTTAAAAATTACTTCATAGTAAAATTGTACTTGAGGTATTTTTTTAAGTCAATCTTGCTAAATTTCGACCTCTGTTCTGACTTGATAAGCAAACAGACTTTGAAAGCGGAAATAGATCGTGTTTTTTGGTAAATTTGACCTCGTGTATTTCTCTAATTTTTACTTAAAAGTCAGAATTACCAAAAACTTAGAATGATGCTGTATTTTACTTCCAACACTATAATGACGTTTTCTGTTATTACTTCAAAGTCGAAATAACCACAAAAATTGCCTATCGAGTTAAATATGTAGAATGTTTGGTCAAAAAGACCAATAAACTATACCTCATAGTAAATCGGACCACTCATACCTTAAACGCACTTCAGCGAACGCGTTCAGTAGCTCTATGAAGTCTTTTTTTAGTTTGCATTTATATGTCTCCTAATCGTCCTAAGGGACACTTGAAGCATCATTACGTAAAGTTAAACAATTTCGTTTTGGCCATTTTAAAATATGGTTTGTCACCCGTAAATGAGGTACATAGCAATACTCCAACACTGTAAGGGATCCACGTTTTTTAATTATTATTATTATTATGATAATATGATATCAATTACTTGACACTCTTTAAGCCTTAGAAGTCGAAATGTCTCAAATAGGTAAATTTGTCTAAGAAGGAAAAATATTTGGGCATTTGGACTTCACTTTGAAGAAATTCGACGCACAAGTTAAAATTTTAAGTATTTCTGACAAATAAAAAACCTATAAGTCATAAATTATCCATCCGCCATAGAAAGTCAATTTATAACCTACAAATTTGTATATTAAATATAATTTATTTTGTTGCCTTTTATTCATTTTAATTAATAAAATAAGTAATATTTCTAAATATTGGACATCAAATTATTGAAAAATAATTTGTTTAAACAATCCAATAAAAAAAATTTCTTTTACCAAATAATTAAAAAATTTAATAATTGCTAAGTGTATATTTCATTGTGCCCGTTAATTTTTAATGATGTAGAATTAAAATCTAGACAGACGATTTTAAATCGTTGTGAAATTTACATCATGTTTCTCGCAATATTTAACTTTTTAAAAAGAACGTGTAAGATGGAATAATTAGTATATGTATGCATATCCATTTTTTTCGGACTTACGTACATTTCATTTCCCACGCGACATGATGAACATTATATGAATATACATATGTATATTTATATTAGAGTCGCCAAATCAGTTTACGTGGATCATTTATATATATCACATCCAAGAACGACTAATAGGGCGTAATTAGGTCGAAATTACCAATATATTACCAATATTCGACTTACTATTGGTCTATTTGACCACATTGGCTGTGACTTACAGGTAAAAATGCCTTCCGTTACTTGATTTTTACTTAAAAATTATGTCCTTTTTGTCCCCACTTACTTCCAAATAAAGTCGACTGGAAGTAAAATAAGTCGCGGCCGCTTGGGCATTCGGACCATTCGGAAGTCCAATTTTACATAATTTCGCCCTATTTTGCTGCTTGGATTACTGTACCACTTTTTGTATAAAATCGTATTCTAATAATTAAATTTTATTTTTATTATTGTATAAAAAGTAAGAATGTTTTCAATACAAATTTAAATTTAAAAGAAAAATTTTAAAATATTGAGTGTCCGGATGCAAAAACGCCTTAGCCGCTATGTTACGGACAGAATCGATGTGTTATCGACTGCGGTACCCGGCGTAGGTTTTTTCCCACAAAGGTGGTTTTCCCTACGCCATTGCACACCCGAATGGGGGTACCTTTCAAAATGAAGCAGGCCTGTTAGGTATATAATGTAAAAGGCTCTTCAAAATGGTGACGATCTCGATATAATTATTTGTAATTCGAATAGTATAATATCGATGTGTAATATGACGTTGTAGTCTATTTAAATATTCGAGAGTTGGAAAGATCGAACGAAGATGTGAAAAAGTGACGATCGGGTTGAGAGAAAACGTTCCGGAAGGTGAGAAGGTTAGGAAGTCCGCGCCGCGATCGGATCGTCACCGGTTGATCGCAATAAATTAATACGTTTTTTAGTCGGCCGATCAAACCGCGTGTTTTTATTTACAAGCCCTTCCACCAGTCGTTTACACGCTAGGTCCTCCTCATCGAAAGTAATAACAGCCAGTTTCGCAGTTTTTTGCATTTATCTTGTTTTGCTTGATAGATAGCAATGTACCGCCAGTACTGAGTTGTAGGTATTTAAAATATCTTTAATTTGAGTCGTCATTCGTTCCAATGTGATGAAAATTGTGCCCAGGGGATCCTTCGTATGTCGCTTTTTTGCCAGCTGTCGGTCGCTACAGCTTTCCGATGAGACGTAGGGAAAACGCGACTTTCGAAGGCTCCCCTGGACACAATTATGATCGAATCGGAACGAGTGATGGTTCAAATTAAAGATATTTTCGATATCTACAACTTTGTCGTTGGCGGTACATTGCTATCTATCAAGCAAAACGCGATAAATGCAAAAAACTGCGAAACTGGCTGTTACTAGTTACGATGGGTCAGACCGAGCGGTTAAGGCGTTTTTGCATCCGGGCACTCAATTTTCAACATCACCCATCCACCTTATCGCGATGAGAAGTGGTAAAGCTTGAGGTTTCAAAGGCAAAGAGCGATACAAAAAATTTTGAAAAATTGGTCCATCCACACGAATTCGAGTAAATTGTGAAAAAATGGTCCACCTTTTTGTGTCCGCCATGTTTCGTACGATACCGGTTAATTAAAACCGATTCGTCGTTTTTGTTATGTGGGTTTTGAAGGATGAGGAAAGGTTGAAATGAAAACCCTTTTTTGAGCGTGGGAGAATTTCTATTTATTGCTCGTGGGGAAAAAGCCCAAGGCATAAAAAACCCCAAATGTTTACTTGCCTTACTCTCGATTTACACACTGATATAATCGAACGAACTAAAACCTCGAAAAATTCCGATCCGACCGATCTAACGCGCCCGATGATACTGACGATTATTGAGAACCTCGCCCCTCGTCGCGAATAGAACCGCTCTGATCGTCTACTATCGATAGCGCCCTATCTCACTTAAACCTAATACACAATTAAATTGAACCTAAATTACATCGATCGGATTTCAGATTCGTAATTAACGATCCCAAAGTAATAAGTTTCAATGGAATTTGGGCGCATTTTATACCAATCTGCTCGCCATATACTGAACGAAAATTTATATGCTTTCAGCCCCGCTTGACGATACTGAATTACGTCCCTACGATCGGAGTAGTTTCAAAATGATCGTTAATACCAGCTGAGTACCGACAACTGCGCTGATGGGGGATACGCATTTGTGTTACTATCTGGTTCAGCTAACGGGGCCGTTTTGGCCCAAACCAGATGGTGGACGTGTTCGGGTATTGGCTTGTTGAACAAAGTTAATAATCGACAATTTCGTTAATTGAACTTAGATTTAAGCGTACATTATATTACACGCAGTTGAATGTTATTTATAAATATAAACAATGCAAAATAACATAAATAATGAAATCTTCCCTTTCGTCGAGTACAGTTACTTCCTTCGGTATTAATTTATTTCTTTACTGTTTCCTGTAGGTTCAACTTTGTACATTTATATAATCTATATTAGCTATAAATGAAATAGATATGTAATTATATTTGTCATACATACACCATGTATGTAAAGTATTTCATTTACTACCTACACTACTAATTTGTTTAAACACCTCTCACGAAGATTTAATTCTCTTTGAATTTACCTTTTGTGTATTTATTTTAAATATGAAGGAAATAGAGATGCATTTATATTTATCACATACTACGTCAGAGTAAAACATAAAAAATGAAATTTTCCCTATCGTTGTGTAAAATTTTTCATTTACTTCGTTCAATACAAATTTTTTGAAATACCATTCTTAAAGGTTTAATTATATTTAAAATAGTATTAAACCTTCAATGAAGGCGGGTAACAAAATTTATGTCAAAAGAAGAAAAATAAAAAACTTTACTCAATGAAAGGGATGATTTCATTATTTTAGTTTTACATATGCATGGTATATGTATGATAAGTATAAATGTATCTATTTAAATAATTTTTAATAGACATATATAAAGCAAAACAAAAAAGAATTTGCCATTCAGGAAAGGTATTTAAAAAAATCAGTAGCGAAGAAAGCAAATGAAAATCGTTACTCGACGAAAGGGAAAATTTAATTTGTTGGAAAATTCAACTAAACCCTCTGTGAACTAAACCTTTTGTGAATTATTAAATTAAAATAAAAAAGTATTATTGTCCTATTTCCTTACAAATGGGACACAAATAATTTGCGATTGTGAAGTAAGTTTTGTATGTAAGTACACCCAACTCGTTTAATTCTGTCCCTTCCGGTATCTGTTGTCATCGTTTATCACATAAAGTAAGGTATAGGTAAGACAAAGAAAACGAGTGACCGGAAGGGACAGGATTAAACGAGCTGGGTGTACAACTAACCATTGTTTATCTTTAATATATAGCAATATGCTATAACTTACGCATAGTTTACATGAAATGAAATAATGAATAAAAATCCCTGAATCCCCCTGGTAGAGGTAGTGACGAGTATCTACCCAGAATTATCCTAGATTGTTATGAGCTGGCTAGAAACCAGTACTATAATATACCCATATTTCAATTTTCATGAATGAAATCATGATGAAATCATATTTCAGAATAGTGCCTTATTGATAACTGAACACCTGCACATGACTTTGGTACGGTTAAATTTAACGGTTTCCATTATTGAATTGAAACGCTTTTAAGCGCAATCATTCAAAATCTCGTATTAAAATGTAATGTTTAATTTATTTGATTAAAATATTGACAGATCAAATATATACTTTGATAGATAGATTCGGTTCAGTCAGCCAAATTTATATAAATCTATAACCAAAGTATTCAAACAGAAACCTTACTGAACATTTTGTTTCGCAATGATTCTAGTAACTTCATTTACAAGAAAATTGGTTAATTAAAAGTTTTCTTTAAACTTATAATAAGTACTGCACTGAAAAATCCCAACATTATGAAAAATATTTCTCATAAAATTAAATAATTTCTAACAATGATTACTCAATTTTTTCGATAATTTTAACTTTTCTGGAGAATCTATCAGTAATTTTGGTTTCAAATTATTTGATGACTAATTTATAACTAAATATCGATTATTTAAAAAAACACTCCATAGAAACTAGATATCTTCAATTTACAGGGAAATCCGTTTTAATAACGTTGGTATATACGCTGTTAAAATATTCTTAAATTTTAATAACCTTCAAGATGCATACGTATATGATAATTAATGACATTGTACATTAAATTATTTTTAATAAATATGATCATGACATTTAAATTGTTTTATAGCAATGAATTTTAATTATTTAGTTATTTAATGCATGATATTAGTGATCAAAACACTGGAAGAAGATATTACATTTACTATTATAGGGTAAATGGTACAGTAGTCGGCCAGTTAAGACTATGATTTCAGTGAATTTGACTTTAAAGCGCAAATAAACAATAGGAAAAAATTTAACATTAGAAAATTTTTGCATTAATGAAGAACAAAATCTGTGAACTAAAAGAAAAATATGTAAGATAAATAGATTTCATCTATTGATATAGTGACAGTAGCTTTTATCTGTAACTTCAGACGGGTGCGAAAACCGAAAAATCAAAAAGCCGACAAGTCAAAATACCGACCATCAAAAAACCGACATTCGAAAAGACGACAGCCAGAAACCGACATTTCAAAAAATCACTATCGTCTTTTCGGTTCCAATTATGACTAAGTATAAGTATATTCAACCATGCATCTATACATATGCACCATTCCTAAATATGGCCGAAATATAGCTATGAAAATTTTAAATATTGAAAACGTAGGGTAAATGGTACAGTAGTCGGCCACCCTACAGTAGTCGGACACTTTACGTGAGCTATTTAGGATTTAAAAAATTTTACAAACCCGTTATTTTCCTTTACGTTTCGGTTTAACTTTTATCAATAAGAATGTTTAAGCACAATTAATAGCAAAATATTGTTTTTTTAAAGGTTTCTAAAGAGTGGCCGACAACTGTCTGCTTCACTTGGCCGACTACTGTCGTTTTCGATACTTTTCAAAAACACAGTTTTCTAATACGTAAAAAATACTTTTTGGTGAATTTTACTCCGGTTTTATTTAAAGACAACCCTTAAGACCAATATTCTTATTCTTTTTATTTCCAAGACCTTATTCTTTCGTTCAAAAAAATAAACAATACCCATTGCACTTTTGAATTTAATTTTACCAAATACATTATTTCGGATGGCCGAATACTGTCAATTTTGATAATTTTTTAAAATGTAATTTTTGATACCTAAAAATTATTTTTTTCGTTATTATAAAGTATGCATACTAATATTGGACAACCCCTAAGACAAATTTTCTAATGTTAAATTTTTTCCTATTGTTTATTTGCGCTTTAAAGTCAAATTCACTGAAATCATAGCCTTAACTGGCCGACTACTGTACCATTTACCCTATAATAGTAAATGTAATATCTTCTTCCAGTGTTTTGATCACTAATATCATGCATTAAATAACTAAATAATTAAAATTCATTGCTATAAAACAATTTAAATGTCATGATCATATTTATTAAAAATAATTTAATGTACAATGTCATTAATTATCATATACGTATGCATCTTGAAGGTTATTAAAATTTAAGAATATTTTAACAGCGTATATACCAACGTTATTAAAACGGATTTCCCTGTAAATTGAAGATATCTAGTTTCTATGGAGTGTTTTTTTAAATAATCGATATTTAGTTATAAATTAGTCATCAAATAATTTGAAACCAAAATTACTGATAGATTCTCCAGAAAAGTTAAAATTATCGAAAAAATTGAGTAATCATTGTTAGAAATTATTTAATTTTATGAGAAATATTTTTCATAATGTTGGGATTTTTCAGTGCAGTACTTATTATAAGTTTAAAGAAAACTTTTAATTAACCAATTTTCTTGTAAATGAAGTTACTAGAATCATTGCGAAACAAAATGTTCAGTAAGGTTTCTGTTTGAATACTTTGGTTATAGATTTATATAAATTTGGCTGACTGAACCGAATCTATCTATCAAAGTATATATTTGATCTGTCAATATTTTAATCAAATAAATTAAACATTACATTTTAATACGAGATTTTGAATGATTGCGCTTAAAAGCGTTTCAATTCAATAATGGAAACCGTTAAATTTAAACGTACCAAAGTCATGTACAGGTGTTCAGTTATCAATAAGGCACTATTCTGAAATATGATTTCATCATGATTTCATTCATGAAAATTGAAATATGGGTATATTATAGTACTGGTTTCTAGCCAGCTCATAACAATCTAGGATAATTCTGGGTAGATACTCGTCACTACCTCTACCAGGGGGATTCAGGGATTTTTATTCATTATTTCATTTCATGTAAACTATACGTAAGTTATAGCATATTGCTATATATTAAAGATAAACAATGGTTAGTTGTACACCCAGCTCGTTTAATCCTGTCCCTTCCGGTCACTCGTTTTCTTTGTCTTACCTATACCTTACTTTATGTGATAAACGATGACAACAGATACCGGAAGGGACAGAATTAAACGAGTTGGGTGTACTTACATACAAAACTTACTTCACAATCGCAAATTATTTGTGTCCCATTTGTAAGGAAATAGGACAATAATACTTTTTTATTTTAATTTAATAATTCACAAAAGGTTTAGTTCACAGAGGGTTTAGTTGAATTTTCCAACAAATTAAATTTTCCCTTTCGTCGAGTAACGATTTTCATTTGCTTTCTTCGCTACTGATTTTTTTAAATACCTTTCCTGAATGGCAAATTCTTTTTTGTTTTGCTTTATATATGTCTATTAAAAATTATTTAAATAGATACATTTATACTTATCATACATATACCATGCATATGTAAAACTAAAATAATGAAATCATCCCTTTCATTGAGTAAAGTTTTTTATTTTTCTTCTTTTGACATAAATTTTGTTACCCGCCTTCATTGAAGGTTTAATACTATTTTAAATATAATTAAACCTTTAAGAATGGTATTTCAAAAAATTTGTATTGAACGAAGTAAATGAAAAATTTTACACAACGATAGGGAAAATTTCATTTTTTATGTTTTACTCTGACGTAGTATGTGATAAATATAAATGCATCTCTATTTCCTTCATATTTAAAATAAATACACAAAAGGTAAATTCAAAGAGAATTAAATCTTCGTGAGAGGTGTTTAAACAAATTAGTAGTGTAGGTAGTAAATGAAATACTTTACATACATGGTGTATGTATGACAAATATAATTACATATCTATTTCATTTATAGCTAATATAGATTATATAAATGTACAAAGTTGAACCTACAGGAAACAGTAAAGAAATAAATTAATACCGAAGGAAGTAACTGTACTCGACGAAAGGGAAGATTTCATTATTTATGTTATTTTGCATTGTTTATATTTATAAACAACATTCAACTGCGTGTAATATAATGTACGCTTAAATCTAAGTTCAATTAACGAAATTGTCGATTATTAACTTTGTTCAACAAGCCAATACCCGAACACGTCCACCATCTGGTTTGGGCCAAAACGGCCCCGTTAGCTGAACCAGATAGTAACACAAATGCGTATCCCCCATCAGCGCAGTTGTCGGTACTCAGCTGGTATTAACGATCATTTTGAAACTACTCCGATCGTAGGGACGTAATTCAGTATCGTCAAGCGGGGCTGAAAGCATATAAATTTTCGTTCAGTATATGGCGAGCAGATTGGTATAAAATGCGCCCAAATTCCATTGAAACTTATTACTTTGGGATCGTTAATTACGAATCTGAAATCCGATCGATGTAATTTAGGTTCAATTTAATTGTGTATTAGGTTTAAGTGAGATAGGGCGCTATCGATAGTAGACGATCAGAGCGGTTCTATTCGCGACGAGGGGCGAGGTTCTCAATAATCGTCAGTATCATCGGGCGCGTTAGATCGGTCGGATTGGAATTTTTCGAGGTTTTAGTTCGTTCGATTATTTCAGTGTGTAAATCGAGAGTAAGGCAAGTAAACATTTGGGGTTTTTTATGCCTTGGGCTTTTTCCCCACGAGCAATAAATAGAAATTCTCCCACGCTCAAAAAAAGGGTTTTCATTTCAACCTTTCCTCATCCTTCAAAACCCACATAACAAAAATGACGAATCGGTTTTAATTAACCGGTATCGTACGAAACATGGCGGACACAAAAAGGTGGACCATTTTTTCACAATTTACTCGAATTCGTGTGGATGGACCAATTTTTCAAAATTTTTTGTATCGCTCTTTGCCTTTGAAACCTCAAGCTTTACCACTTCTCATCGCGATGAGGTGGATGGGTGATGTTGAAAATTGAGTGCCCGGATGCAAAAACGCCTTAACCGCTCGGTCTGACCCATCGTAACTAGTAACAGCCAGTTTCGCAGTTTTTTGCATTTATCGCGTTTTGCTTGATAGATAGCAATGTACCGCCAACGACAAAGTTGTAGATATCGAAAATATCTTTAATTTGAACCATCACTCGTTCCGATTCGATCATAATTGTGTCCAGGGGAGCCTTCGAAAGTCGCGTTTTCCCTACGTCTCATCGGAAAGCTGTAGCGACCGACAGCTGGCAAAAAAGCGAAATACGAAGGATCCCCTGGGCACAATTTTCATCACATTGGAACGAATGACGACTCAAATTAAAGATATTTTAAATACCTACAACTCAGTACTGGCGGTACATTGCTATCTATCAAGCAAAACAAGATAAATGCAAAAAACTGCGAAACTGGCTGTTATTACTTTCGATGAGTAGGACCTAGCGTGTAAACGACTGGTGGAAGGGCTTGTAAATAAAAACACGCGGTTTGATCGGCCGACTAAAAAACGTATTAATTTATTGCGATCAACCGGTGACGATCCGATCGCGGCGCGGACTTCCTAACCTTCTCACCTTCCGGAACGTTTTCTCTCAACCCGATCGTCACTTTTTCACATCTTCGTTCGATCTTTCCAACTCTCGAATATTTAAATAGACTACAACGTCATATTACACATCGATATTATACTATTCGAATTACAAATAATTATATCGAGATCGTCACCATTTTGAAGAGCCTTTTACATTATATACCTAACAGGCCTGCTTCATTTTGAGAGGTACCCCCATTCGGGTGTGCAATGGCGTAGGGAAAACCACCTTTGTGGGAAAAAACCTACGCCGGGTACCGCAGTCGATAACACATCGATTCTGTCCGTAACATAGCGGCTAAGGCGTTTTTGCATCCGGACACTCAATATTTTAAAATTTTTCTTTTAAATTTAAATTTGTATTGAAAACATTCTTACTTTTTATACAATAATAAAAATAAAATTTAATTATTAGAATACGATTTTATACAAAAAGTGGTACAGTAATCCAAGCAGCAAAATAGGGCGAAATTATGTAAAATTGGACTTCCGAATGGTCCGAATGCCCAAGCGGCCGCGATTTATTTTACTTCCAGTCGACTTTATTTGGAAGTAAGTGGGGACAAAAAGGACATAATTTTTAAGTAAAAATCAAGTAACGGAAGGCATTTTTACCTGTAAGTCACAGCCAATGTGGTCAAATAGACCAATAGTAAGTCGAATATTGGTAATATATTGGTAATTTCGACCTAATTACGCCCTATTAGTCGTTCTTGGATGTGATATATATAAATGATCCACGTAAACTGATTTGGCGACTCTAATATAAATATACATATGTATATTCATATAATGTTCATCATGTCGCGTGGGAAATGAAATGTACGTAAGTCCGAAAAAAATGGATATGCATACATATACTAATTATTCCATCTTACACGTTCTTTTTAAAAAGTTAACTATTGCGAGAAACATGATGTAAATTTCACAACGATTTAAAATCGTCTGTCTAGATTTTAATTCTACATCATTAAAAATTAACGGGCACAATGAAATATACACTTAGCAATTATTAAATTTTTTAATTATTTGGTAAAAGAAATTTTTTTTATTGGATTGTTTAAACAAATTATTTTTCAATAATTTGATGTCCAATATTTAGAAATATTACTTATTTTATTAATTAAAATGAATAAAAGGCAACAAAATAAATTATATTTAATATACAAATTTGTAGGTTATAAATTGACTTTCTATGGCGGATGGATAATTTATGACTTATAGGTTTTTTATTTGTCAGAAATACTTAAAATTTTAACTTGTGCGTCGAATTTCTTCAAAGTGAAGTCCAAATGCCCAAATATTTTTCCTTCTTAGACAAATTTACCTATTTGAGACATTTCGACTTCTAAGGCTTAAAGAGTGTCAAGTAATTGATATCATATTATCATAATAATAATAATAATTAAAAAACGTGGATCCCTTACAGTGTTGGAGTATTGCTATGTACCTCATTTACGGGTGACAAACCATATTTTAAAATGGCCAAAACGAAATTGTTTAACTTTACGTAATGATGCTTCAAGTGTCCCTTAGGACGATTAGGAGACATATAAATGCAAACTAAAAAAAGACTTCATAGAGCTACTGAACGCGTTCGCTGAAGTGCGTTTAAGGTATGAGTGGTCCGATTTACTATGAGGTATAGTTTATTGGTCTTTTTGACCAAACATTCTACATATTTAACTCGATAGGCAATTTTTGTGGTTATTTCGACTTTGAAGTAATAACAGAAAACGTCATTATAGTGTTGGAAGTAAAATACAGCATCATTCTAAGTTTTTGGTAATTCTGACTTTTAAGTAAAAATTAGAGAAATACACGAGGTCAAATTTACCAAAAAACACGATCTATTTCCGCTTTCAAAGTCTGTTTGCTTATCAAGTCAGAACAGAGGTCGAAATTTAGCAAGATTGACTTAAAAAAATACCTCAAGTACAATTTTACTATGAAGTAATTTTTAAGTCGTAATTTGGTAATATTATCCCAAGACAAAGACTTCAAATACATTTTTACTTATAAGGCATATTTGAAGGTCGAAATTTGGTTATTTTTAACCGAAATAAGACAACCTGACCTAGCTCCGATCAAAATTTCTTCCTTTGCTGCTTGGGAATACAAGTAACACGTTTTGCATCATTTTTCTTGTTGATATTTTGCAATGTAAAGTAGATCAGTATCGCGGTACTTATGGTTCTAGTTCGTGTTTTACGTTTTCTGGTATGCTCAGTTCTTTTTTCTGCATGGTGCACTTAGTGATCAATAATTTCATTGAAATAATCTTTAGTTGCTTACATTGAATATAATAATATCACTGAAAATATCCAAGTCAGTATAACTAATTTGTACTTTTGGAAGTACAGTAGGTATGATGAATTTTACATTCGATTGAGAAAATGGTGGATTGAATTTCATAACAGTAAAGGATTCGAAACCAGTCTATTTTTTAATCTACTGAAGCTGGAATAACGCCATTGGGTGTGGAAAGATACCGACAGAAGAGTCATAAAAAGAAAAAAAAATCGAATTTCCAAATAACTTATCAATTGCTTAACTTTGGGATTTTAAAGACGCAGGAAGATTCAAAAAAATGTTGCAAAATTAGCCCACAAATCGATATCGGGCAAAGAGTGAAAACATGGTCCACCATTTTGAACTATTGAAGTTTGACTTCAGTTAACGTTTGATTTTTCTTACGTTCTATAGCGATATTTTAACGTGAGATTTTTAAATCGCCTTAGAAAACGAAATACAAAAAATAGAGGAAGCACAATTAAGACATTTGTATTTGTATTTTGTATTTATTAATAAACGGACCAAGTGGTCCTTAACAAACAGTATAAATCACAGTAATATAATACACTGCGGAACACGTTAGTTTAAAGATTCATACTCGTGGCGACATTTCTTACATTATAAACATACTGCCAAAAACACAAATCGCAGATCTTCTAAAAACGCTTTTTAATTTTAAAATACAGTATCTCGCTAGTATCGTTATGAATCTTAACTACATCGTATTGTGCAGACGAAGCTTCGTGAATGGTCCCATTTAAAGTATTATTTATAGAATTAAACATACTTTTTCGGGTACATAAGTCTTAGAAAATAAAATGCTGTCTTCATATTACTACATTACTACCGTCCGATTCTACATGCCCATTTCTACTACGTTCTGAGTGACTTATCGGATCTGTAAACGCTAGGATATTTAGCGAATGTACAAAATTCATTGTCAGCATTAACCACACTATTTGGTGACCAGCGACGATTCCTTTTGAATATATCGGAGGTTCCGACGGATTTTTTCACTCTTCGGAGGAAATTGGAACGCAACATCTTCTTATGCTTTCGGGATTTTTCACGGGCTGCATGACGTTCAACAATTAGACGGTCTAAGTAATTTTTTTGCGTGTGAAGTACAATCAGTTCATCCATATACATTTTCTCCTCCGGCTTGTGACCTTTCTTCTCCCAAACCAATTTAACTAACAAATCTTTATATTTTCTTGATTGAGCAGCATATTGTTGCAAAAGTTCTTGACTTTCTCTTTCCAGAACGGAATTGTTCCTCGATAGTACGTGGCAACATTGTTTAGCTTTTTGTACTTCCAGTTGGGTGTGTTCTATTTTCTGATCTTTTATGAAAATTTCCTTTTCAAATTGAGAGATTATATACTTCAAATTAATTGAGCGTGGTTTTCGATAATCTTTTTCCTCTTCTTCTTTTTCCTCTTCTTCTTCTTCTTCTTCTTCTTCTTCTTCTTCTTCTTCTTCTTCTTCTTCTTCTTCTTCTTCTTCTTCTTCTTCTTCTTCTTCTTCTTCTTCTTCTTCTTCTTCTTCTTCAAACTCTTCGTTCATCACTATATCTTCACCATCACTTGCAGTATCTGTTGATGAAGAACGGCTGCTGAGAAGTTCTTTATTCACGCTTCGGAGATGGTCATTTTCTTCACGAAGAATGTTGTTTTGTTCGTATAACTCTGAATATTTATCTTTCAATACTTTAATGTCTCGTTTGTAGTTCTCCAATTCTTTATAAAGGTGCTCCATTTTCACGGTATGTTCCATCTCTGTTGCAAGCTGTTCCTCCATCACTTTTTTGGTTTTTAACAGAACTTCGCTTTTTAACAGAAGTTCTCTGGTTCTTGACATATAGTGTTCCAAGTCGTTCAACTAAAGACAAAAAAAGTTTCGTTATTGTACAGGACATAAAATGCGTCTCAATTAATTATGTACGACATAATAATTATAAAATATAAAGGCAAAACGGTAAGAACCTATTTGAGAATTGCAGAAAACTGTTTTACCAACAGAACCCCATTGGTAGCTTGCGAATATATACGGATGATTGTAAGTTATCAACGGATAAGTCGGTAATGTTGGTAAGCTACTCCACGCGATTCTTTGCAGGATTTGCATGCGGAAATAATGATAACAATCGGTAAAAAAAATAAGAAATAATACAATACATATAACATAATACATACTTAATTTTTTTATATACAATTTGTTTGAAATCATATTATTTGAACACTGTAAGTGTTTGCAATATTGCGATCGAATAATAATTATTTCAAACTTTAATTTTACTACAATAAAAACAATTTTACAATTATTAACATGAAAAGTCATACCATTAAAAAGTGTGAGAAGTAACCACCTTAAAAATTACATTGCCTGCAATAAAAATGTTCATAATTCGTATCAGGATTTCAAAAATACTTATTAATCAACTTATAATTCGAATTATTACTTATCGAAGTTGTCAGTGGGTTTTGAACCATTTCGATGATGCCAGATGCCGACATTGTACTTCGATGTGTAATCGATGGCTGATTTAATGCAAACCTTACAGCTTTAGTAGTTTCCCCTTCAAGACAAACTGCCAACAGAAGAATCTTATGAAAATGTCTGCAGGTAGAAAATTATTTACGTTTCAAAAAGAGGGGAAGAGCTTAGAGAGATGTCAACATCACTTCAATAAGGTAAACTCTCGTAAATAATGTCTGAGGCATTCATTTTTACTTCCCGAGGGAACTGTACGATTTTTCTTTATGGCCGGGAGGATAAGCGGCATCTTTCCTCCCACTTGCGGGGAAAATCTTAACTACCTTTACTGGAAAAACCAGTCCTAATCTGAAAAAGGTATCCGGTACGTTCTTCAAAACCTTTGTCTCGATTACTACCTCAAGTTTACCATGAGGTTTATTGTATAGGAAAATGTACCAGTTACAGACATCTCGTGTAAAATCAGGGATTATTTTTTGAAGATCTCTATTTTTCTATTTCTTACAGTTTTGAAAAAAAGAAAAAGGTTCGTGAAAACCAGATTTCCATTTGGTATCAACGATTATTTTTAACAATTACTAACATAAAATTACAACAAAATTACATCTCAATAAGAAATGTAAGGAATTCAATTTTTGTTGAAAATAAATTATGGGATGTTACTTCTAAAAAAATTAGATAAAATAATTTCGTCATTGTACCGAAAAATAATTTTTGCTATATGGATATTTAAATATATATTAAGACGTGAAGTTACCAATTACACATTTTTTTAAAAGAAATGTTTGAAATTTGAAATGAAACGAAAACTTATGCAAAAACTATTCCACGAAAAAATAATCGTGTAAAATAATGTTTGTTCTTTCTGAAAGATACCCATTAATACATCTATGACTATTAAAATCTTTCTTTGAATGACTTAATTTAAAAGTAAGTAAAAAAAAATTAAATCATGTTTATGCTCGAAAATGACAGGAATATTCTTCTAAGTACTATACATTGACAATAAACAATGATTTCGGAAAGTGTTTCGAATGATATGTTTCTCGTAACTTCTATATACAATGAAATTTATCCAAATGTCGGTTTTAGTTGATAATTACAAATTTACTTACTCTGTGTTCAGCCGTTTGGAAATAGTCTTCACTGCTGACGTTTCAGGCGAATGGAAAATATTATCGGAAATCCCGAATGTAGGAGTTCGAATGCAACTTAACACTGAAGAAAACACACAGTTGGCGATCAGAGACTAGAGATCTGTGCTGCTTGGACGATACAAGTCAACTGCACTAAGATGCCATTTTTCAGAGCACATTGGTAAACACATAGAGTAAAATGGGTTCGGGGTGGGGGTTCGTCCAATGACCCATTCTGTATATGATCACAAGTGGGGGCACTACCTTTTTCGGGGCTTTAGGCCTGCGTAATCACCACAAACATATATTGTAGGCAAACTGTTTTTAATGGTTCCGCACTCAATAGACAAACAACAAATGCACAAGCGTACAAATGGAACAGAAACTAAATCCATTAAAATCAATTTTCTTTATAACAATGCCGCGAGTAACGTAATTTTTATCTGTCGTAATTACTAATTGTTGGTCCAACGAGCCATTGTGAATAGGGTCACCGATTGTTTAAATATGCAGCACAGGCAATAAAGGCGAATTTAACAAATTTCAAACTCTGTGGAATGTTTTATACTTTGTTATAATGGATAGGGAATTGTTATTGTGTCAGAAAATTAAAATTAATATAGTTAGTATTTTAAGATTTTTTGTATTTCAATATCGATTTCTATAAAACTTTAATATAATACGTACATTTGTAACTAAAAGTAGAAAGTTAAAAAAGCACATTACGTAATAATCAAATATAAATCGAATGATTGTTGCTTCGACCCAGACCTTAGGTCTGGACGAAGTACTGAATTTGGACAAATCGGACAAAAAACTTAACCTATACTCTTTCATCAAATATCGTTCGAGACCCTAATGAGCCCAAATCAACAATAAAAAATGTGTGTGTGTGTGTTCCTGTACGTACGTCCGCAAATGTCAAAATTGCGTGGGCTTGATATCTCACGTACAGTTAAGCATATCGTCATACTTCTTTTCTTAAAATAAGTGTCTTGGCATAACTTAGATCTGATCGAGATTTAGTATAGAGCCATCTGAACTTTACTAAACAATATTAGCCCCATTTATGTTTCTTCGTAGTTTTTTGCATTTAGTTTGTGAAAATGCAAATTTTATTCAAAAATGTTTGAAACAAAAACGATAGATGCATGTCTATAGAATACAGAAAATATAGCTAAAAAGTATATAAAACTAAAAAATATCTTCGATTAACCCTTTGCGGCATAGTGGCCCCAATTGTAACCATCTATTTCTAAACAGTTTTTGATGAATTTAAAGTAGTTTTTATTCGATTTATCTGCTATTCTCTGTATATAGGATGATAGTTTAAAACAGGCCGAAATATAACCAAAAAATCTTTCATCGTCATCAACGTGCAGGGTCCGTGCTACGGCAAAATTGGAAAATATCATAGTAGATATCTTCTTTAAACAATTCAAAAACATTTAGCAACATTCCCGAGCATGGGAATTTAAAATAGGCCGAAATATGACCAAAAAACATTGGGCGTCATCAACGTGCAGGGTCCCGTGCTACGTCAAATTGGAAAATATCATAGTAGATATCTTCTTTAAACAATTCAAAAACATTTAGCAACATTCCCGAGCATGGGAGTTTAAAATAGGCCGAAATATGACCAAAAAACATTGGGCGTCATCAACGTGCAGGGTCCCGTGCTACGTCAAATTGGAAAATATCATAGTTGATATCTTTCTTCAACAATTTAAATACATTGAGCAGCATTCCCCAGTGTGGGAGTTTAAAACAGGCCGAAATATAACCAAAAAATCTTTCATCGTCATCAACGTGCAGGGTCCGTGCTACGTCAAATTGGAAAATGTCATAGTACATATCTTCTTTAAACAATTTCAATACATTTAGCAACATTCCCGAGCGTGGTAGTTTAAAATAGGCCGAAATATAACCAAAAATCTTTCGTCATCATCAACGTGCAGGGTCCCGTGATACGTCAAAATGGAAAATATCATAGTAGGTATATTCTTTAAACAATTCAAAAACATTTAGCAACATTCCCGAGCATGGGAATTTAAAATAGGCCGAAATATGACCAAAAAACATTGGGCGTCATCAACGTGCAGGGTCCCGTGCTACGTCAAATTGGAAAATATCATAGTAGATATCTTACTTGAACAATTCAAATACATTTAGCAGCATTCCCGAGTGTGGGAGTTTAAACACGCCGAAATATAACCAAAAAATCTTTCATCGTCATCAACGTGCAGGGTCCGTGCTACGTCAAATTGGAAAATATCATAGTACATATCTTCTTTAAACAATTTCAATACATTTAGCAACATGCCCGAGCGTGGGAGTTTAAAACAGGCCGAAATATAACCAAAAAATCTTTCATCGTCATCAAACGTGCAGGGTCCGTGCTACGTCAAATTGGAAAATATCATAGTAGATATCTTCTTTAAACAATTTCAATACATTTAGCAACATTCCCGAGTGTGGGAGTTTAAAACAGGCCCAAATATAACCAAAAAATCTTTTATCGTCATCAACGTGCAGGGTCCGTGCTACGTCAAATTGGAAAATATAATAGTACATATCTTCTTTAAACAATTTCAATACATTTAGCAACATTCCAGAGCAGGGAGTTTAAAATAGGCCGAAATATGACCAAAAAACATTGGGCGTCATCAACGTGCAGGGTCCCGTGCGACGTCAAATTGGAAAATATCATAGTAGATATCTTCTTTAAACAATTCAAAAACATTTAGCAACATTCCCGAGCATGGGAATTTAAAATAGGCCGAAATATGACCAAAAAACATTGGGCGTCATCAACGTGCAGGGTCCCGTGCTACGTCAAATTGGAAAATATCATAGTTGATATCTTTCTTCAACAATTTAAATACATTGAGCAGCATTCCCCAGTGTGGGAGTTTAAAACAGGCCGAAATATAACCAAAAAATCTTTCATCGTCATCAACGTGCAGGGTCCGTGCTACGTCAAATTGGAAAATGTCATAGTACATATCTTCTTTAAACAATTTCAATACATTTAGCAACATTCCCGAGCGTGGTAGTTTAAAATAGGCCGAAATATAACCAAAAATCTTTCGTCATCATCAACGTGCAGGGTCCCGTGATACGTCAAAATGGAAAATATCATAGTAGGTATATTCTTTAAACAATTCAAAAACATTTAGCAACATTCCCGAGCATGGGAATTTAAAATAGGCCGAAATATGACCAAAAAACATTGGGCGTCATCAACGTGCAGGGTCCCGTGCTACGTCAAATTGGAAAATATCATAGTAGATATCTTACTTGAACAATTCAAATACATTTAGCAGCATTCCCGAGTGTGGGAGTTTAAACACGCCGAAATATAACCAAAAAATCTTTCATCGTCATCAACGTGCAGGGTCCGTGCTACGTCAAATTGGAAAATATCATAGTACATATCTTCTTTAAACAATTTCAATACATTTAGCAACATGCCCGAGCGTGGGAGTTTAAAACAGGCCGAAATATAACCAAAAAATCTTTCATCGTCATCAAACGTGCAGGGTCCGTGCTACGTCAAATTGGAAAATATCATAGTAGATATCTTCTTTAAACAATTTCAATACATTTAGCAATATTCCCGAGTGTGGGAGTTTAAAACAGGCCCAAATATAACCAAAAAATCTTTTATCGTCATCAACGTGCAGGGTCCGTGCTACGTCAAATTGGAAAATATAATAGTACATATCTTCTTTAAACAATTTCAATACATTTAGCAACATTCCAGAGCAGGGAGTTTAAAATAGGCCGAAATATGACCAAAAAACATTGGGCGTCATCAACGTGCAGGGTCCCGTGCGACGTCAAATTGGAAAATATCATAGTAGATATCTTCTTTAAACAATTCAAAAACATTTAGCAACATTCCCGAGCATGGGAATTTAAAATAGGCCGAAATATGACCAAAAAACATTGGGCGTCATCAACGTGCAGGGTCCCGTGCTACGTCAAATTGGAAAATATCATAGTAGATATCTTTCTTGAACAATTCAAATACATTTAGCAGCATTCCCGAGTGTGGGAGTTTAAACACGCCGAAATATAACCAAAAAATCTTTCATCGTCATCAACGTGCAGGATCCCCTGCTACGTCAAATTGGAACATGTCATAGTAGATATCTTCTTTAAATAATTTCAATACATTTAGCAACAGTCCTGAGCGTGGGAGTTTAAAACAGGCCGAAATATAACCAAAAAATCTTTCATCGTCATCAACGTGCAGCCGTGCTACGTCAAATTGGAAAATGTCATAGTAGGTATCTTCTTTAAACAATTCAAATACATTTAGCAACATTCCCGAACACGGGAGTTGTAAATAGGCCGAAATATAACCAAAAAATCATTCATCGTCATCAACGTGCAAGGGCCGTGCTACGTCAAATTGGAAAATATCATAGTAGATATCTTCTTTAAACAATTCAAATACATTTAGCAACATTCCCGAGTGTGGGAGTTTAATCACGCCGAAATATAACCAAAAAATCTTTCATCGTCATCAACGTGCAGGGTCCCCTGCTACGTCAAATTGGAACATGTCATAGTAGATATCTTCTTTAAACAATTTCAATTTTTTTAGCAACAGTCCCAAGCGTGGGAGTTTAAACAGGCCGAAATATAACCAAAAAATCGTTCATCGTCATCTACGTGCAGGTGCCGTGCTACGTCAAATTGGAAAATGTCATAGTAGATATCTTTCTTGAACAATTTAAATACATTTAGCGGCATTCCCGAGTGTGGGAGTTTGAACACGCCGAAATATAAACAAAAAATCTTTCATCGTCATCAACGTGCAGGGGCCGTGCTACGTCAGATTGGAAAATATCATAGTAGATAACTTTCTTGAACTACATAAATACATTTAGCAGCATTCCCGAGCGTGGGAGTTTAAACCGGCCGAAATATGACCAAAAACCGTTGTTCGTCATCAACGTGCAGGGTCCCGTGCTACGTCAAATTCGAAAATATCATAGTAGATATCTTCCTTAAACAATTTAAATACATTTAGCAACATTCCCGAGCATAGGAGTTTAATATAGGCCGAAATATAACAAAAAAATCTTTCATCGTCATCAACGTGCAGGGTCTCGTGCTACGTCAAAGTGGAAAATATCATAGTAGATATCTTCTTTAAACAATTCAAATGCATTTAGCAACATTCCCGAGCATGGGACTTTAAAATATGCCGAAATATAACCAAAAAATCTTTCATCGTCATCAACGTGCAGGGTCCGTGCTACGTCAAATTGGAAAATATCATAGTAGATATCTTCTTTAAACAATTTCAGTATATTTAACAACATTCCCGAGCGTGGGAGTTTAAACGGGCCGAAATATAACCAAAAAATCTTTCGTCGTCATCAATGTGCAGGGTCCCGTGCTACGTCAAATTGGAAAATATCATAGTAGATATCTTCTTTAAACAATTTCAATATATTTAGCAACAGTCCCAAGCGTGGGAGTTTAAACAAGCCGAAATATAACCAAAAAATCGTTCATCGTCATCAACGTGCAAGGGCCGTGCTACGTCAAATTGGAAAATATCATAGTAGATATCTTCTTTAAACAATTCAAATACATTTAGCAACATTCCCGAGTGTGGGAGTTTAATCACGCCGAAATATAACCAAAAAATCTTTCATCGTCATCAACGTGCAGGGTCCCCTGCTACGTCAAATTGGAACATGTCATAGTAGATATCTTCTTTAAACAATTTCAATTTTTTTAGCAACAGTCCCAAGCGTGGGAGTTTAAACAGGCCGAAATATAACCAAAAAATCGTTCATCGTCATCTACGTGCAGGTGCCGTGCTACGTCAAATTGGAAAATGTCATAGTAGATATCTTTCTTGAACAATTTAAATACATTTAGCGGCATTCCCGAGTGTGGGAGTTTGAACACGCCGAAATATAAACAAAAAATCTTTCATCGTCATCAACGTGCAGGGGCCGTGCTACGTCAGATTGGAAAATATCATAGTAGATAACTTTCTTGAACTACATAAATACATTTAGCAGCATTCCCGAGCGTGGGAGTTTAAACCGGCCGAAATATGACCAAAAACCGTTGTTCGTCATCAACGTGCAGGGTCCCGTGCTACGTCAAATTCGAAAATATCATAGTAGATATCTTCCTTAAACAATTTAAATACATTTAGCAACATTCCCGAGCATAGGAGTTTAATATAGGCCGAAATATAACAAAAAAATCTTTCATCGTCATCAACGTGCAGGGTCTCGTGCTACGTCAAAGTGGAAAATATCATAGTAGATATCTTCTTTAAACAATTCAAATGCATTTAGCAACATTCCCGAGCATGGGACTTTAAAATATGCCGAAATATAACCAAAAAATCTTTCATCGTCATCAACGTGCAGGGTCCGTGCTACGTCAAATTGGAAAATATCATAGTAGATATCTTCTTTAAACAATTTCAGTATATTTAACAACATTCCCGAGCGTGGGAGTTTAAACGGGCCGAAATATAACCAAAAAATCTTTCGTCGTCATCAATGTGCAGGGTCCCGTGCTACGTCAAATTGGAAAATATCATAGTAGATATCTTCTTTAAACAATTTCAATATATTTAGCAACAGTCCCAAGCGTGGGAGTTTAAACAAGCCGAAATATAACCAAAAAATCGTTCATCGTCATCTACGTGCAGGGGCCGTGCTACGTCAAATTGGAAAATGTCATAGTAGATATCTTTCTTGAACAATTTAAATACATTTGGCAGCATTCCCGAGTGTGGGAGTTTGAACACGCCGAAATATAACCAAAAAATCTTTCATCGTCATCAACGTGAAGGGTCCGTGCTACGTCAAATTGGAAAATATCATAATCATAAAATCATAAAATATCAGAGTAGATATCTTTCTTGAACAATTTAAATACATTTAGCAACATTCCCGAGCGTGGGAGTTTAAAACAGGCCGAAATATAACCAAAAAATCTTTCATCGTCATCAACGTGCAGGGGCCGTGCTACGTCAAATTCGAAAATATCATAGTAGATATCTTCCTTAAACAATTTAAATACATTTAGCAACATTCCCGAGCATGGGAGTTTAAAATAGGCCGAAATATAACCAAAAAATCTTTCATCGTCATCAACGTGCAGGGGCCGTGCTACGTCAAATTCGAAAATATCATAGTAGATATCTTCCTTAAACAATTTAAATACATTTAGCAACATTCCCAAACATGGGAGTTTAAAATAGGCCGAAATATAACAAAAAAATCTTTCATCGTCATCAACGTGCAGAGTCTCGTGCTACGTCAAATTGGAAAATATCATAGTAGATATCTTCTTTAAACAATTTCAGTACATTTAACAACATTCCCGAGCGTGGGAGTTTAAACAGGCCGAAATATAACCAAAAAATCGTTCGTCGTCATCAATGTGCAGGGCCCCGTGCTACGTCAAATTGGAAAATATCATAATCATAAAATCATAAAATATCATAGTAGATATCTTTCTTGAACAATTTAAATACATTTAGCAACATTCCCGAGCGTGGGAGTTTAAAACAGGCCGAAATATAACCAAAAAATCTTTCATCGTCATCAACGTGCAGGGTCCGTGCTACGTAAATTTGGAAAATATCATAGTAGATATCTTCTTTAAAGAATTTCAATCCTCATTTCAAGCTCTCAGTCCTCATTGGAGGTTGGGAAATCTTATCTCACGAAGTTAGGACAGGATCGTTTTACCAATGTGTTGAGGTGTCGAACATCCCACAACGAGATACGAATGTTTATGTCAACCACAATCTTAAATAAATAATCATTTTTATATTTAGCGATAATGGTGATAATAAGGACGAAATATATTCTTTTCTTATATATATATATATATATTTTTTCTTTTTAAGACAAGGTATTTTTATATTTTCATTTAGTGTTTTAATACACTTAATTATTATTTTAGTCCTTTTCTTTATTAACATTAAATCTCGCTAGGTTTTTTTCATAACAAACATAAGTGGTTGGCCATTATCATTATGCAGCTCATTGTGAGTCTTCAATATTTCCATTACGTTATTTCATATATTGTAAAAACAATTAATTACTATTTTTCATTTACATCCTCCTTTTCTTCTATAAATTAAAGAAAGGGTTGTAGAGTGATTATTATTAATTATTAAAGTTCTTAACTTATAGGAGAAATGCAACGAGCCGAGAAAAAGACAATTTCATTGGGCGCCAAAGTGTCCACGTCGGTTTGAAATTTCAGTTGATCATTTATGATCTTCGTCCGGTATTGAGTACATATTTATTTTAACATAAGATTAAGACATGCAGCTGTCGAACTTAGTAGAATGTATAATTTCTTTGTTGTCCGTTTCTGTGCGGCACGTTGCACATCCCATAGCAGATACACTTATAATACATTTTAATCAAACTTTCAATATTATATTATATTATATCATATATTAATCAAAATGTTATATATACATAAGTTCTGAATTTCTGTATAAAAATTATATATTAAATGACGGCATGTATGCGAGGGTTGCGGCGGTTGCGAGGCCGAACGGCCGAACATAACCTAAACGACGCACTCATTGTCTATCACTGCTTTTTTTACCATCTGAGATCGTCACCTGTACAATCTTGTGTTTAACATCTTTTGATAGTATCTCGTACGATCCAGATAATCAGTGCGTATACGTATCATAAAAGATGGTAACCTGTACCATCATTATGTTATCCGATAAGATATTTTTCTCTCCGTGATGTTATCCTCGCCTTCTAGAACGTAAGTTATTCCAATCGAATTTAACAGTGTAGGAATTTCATTCGATAGGAGGAGATAAGTGCACCCATAGTAGAATTAGTTATGACTAATAATTAAATAGCGTGACACTGTTGAGCTACTACTGTTAGCAATTGTCAATATGAATATAGTAACAGTACACAGAGTGAAAGAAAATAGATATTGAAATCATTTTATAATAATAATACGCTTTAACATAAATAGTAGTTTAATCAACTATATCCCTAGTAAGTGGAACAATCAGATTGAATACCATTTAATATTTTACGGTATTTAAATCAATCGTAAATAACCTAAAATATCAACTATAACCTTTCATGTAGTTAATTTTACTATTTACATACAGGGTGATCGGCCAACCATTACCCAGCGGCTAACTGTAGATTGTACAGATAATTCTGAGCAACTTTTTCCGCTGAAAAAATTTCCGGGAAGGTAGAGTTTTTAAGTTATTCAACACTAAAATTCAGGGGGAAAAATCACTTTTTTTTTTAAATATCTCGGCTCTGTATGAAGGTATCTCAGCGAACCGAAGCTCATTTTAAAGATATTTTCAAGCTACACAAGTTGCCTCTGTTGGTTTTTGACCTACAATGAATATTTCTCTTGTTATAGCCATAAAAACGGGGGTAAATGCCGATTTTTCAGGTTTTTCGCCTCTAACTCGTTTGTACACATAGCTATCGAAATATCACACTGGAAAAAGCTGTAGGCCTTGAAAACACAAACATTTTTTGTCCTCTAATACGATGCGAATAAATTAAAACTGAACCCTATTTGCACTCGTTTTCATAACATTTTGTTATTAATATCGATTTATTTGTCGTACTGTATTTTGTCGACTTTACGAGGCTCTTGTAGGGTTCAGTTTTAATTCAATCGCATCGTATTATAGGACAAAAAATGTTTGTTTTTTCAAGGCCTACAACTTTTTCCTGTGTGATATTTCGGTAACTATGTGTCGAAACGAGTTAAACGCGAAAACCCTGAAAAATTGGCATTTACCCCGTTTTTATGGCTATAACAAGAGAGATATTCATTGTAGGTCAAAAACCAATAGAGACAATTTATAGAGCTTTAAAATATCTTTAAAATGAGCTCCAGTTCGTTAAGATACCTTCAAACATAGTCGAGATATTTCAAAAAATGTGATTTTTTCACCTAAAGTTTAGTGTTGAATAACTTAAAAACTCTACCTTCCCGGAAATTTTTTCAGAGGAAAAAGTTGTTCAGAATTATCTGTAGAATCTAGAGTTGACCGCTGGGTAATGGTTGGCCGATCACCCTGTATATAATTCCGGAATTAACAACTGCGAGGAGATTATTGTTTATGGAATAAAAAATAGCTATCGCCACTAAATAAATAGTGGGGTACGTAAGTGCATTTTAGTAGCCTTTTTTAGAAAGTAAATTATTTTAGTTGTAGCAGAGTTAAATTATCTGAAGAGGGTCTGAAATAATTGGACCGAAAACGGTAAAATGTTTAATAATATATATTTTTTATTGTTTGTAGTACTTTTTAACATTTTCATGGTTACCGTTCTTACCGAAAAAATATTATTTACTTATTCAAGCTTGATAAGTGCTGCGTTTTGCAGTATGCATGCGCGAAACATGTCGAGTTCGTAATGTTGCCTTTTGTGAGAAAGACATAATTCATTTTAATAAATTCCAATGATAATTTAGAAAGAAATTTGAAACCTATTTTGCCCGTCAAAATGATTGCTGCAACGAACTTCTCTACCCCTGCAAACACGTCGCATTTATGAGTTTATGTTTTGCGAGAAATATATAGTTGCTTTTTACACAAGTGTTTAGTAATTATTTATCAAATCGGATGGTTATATTGTCCGACAAATTTCATGCTGCGTTTATCTAGTCCCACAGCATAAACATGTCATATTTACGAAATTATTACGCATTGTCCGACAAAAATAGTGAATCTTTCGTCCAGTCCGAGGTTTTTGGTAGTTGAGTGGTAGAAGTTAAGTAATGGTAATTATAGAGTAAATACTCCTAGCAAATAAATGACTGTTACATCAGAATTTCCGAATTGAACAAATTCTAAATCATGTATCTTGATTATGATGAAAACAAATTATGGATTGCTTTTTGTGCAACTTAAAGAGCATTAGGTTTAATTAGCCGCCAAGAACAGAAAAAGTTATATGATTTTCAAAGGATTATTTTATTATTAGTATTAAAGTATTATTTTACTATTGGGTCAGCATTAGCCAGATATCAGCGATATATGTTTCCAGAATGAGCCACGTGGAGTCTGCTTGGCCGTTCATTCCTTTTTTTGTTTCTTGTTTAGGTTGTCTTGTTTTTTTTTTTTAGTTTTCTTGTTTTTTTCTTTTAGTTTTCTTATTTTTTTTTTAGTTTTTCTGGTTTTTTGTTCAGTTTTTTCTGTTTTTTGTTCTGTTTTTATTATTCATTTTTTAATGATGGTCTCTGATTAGGATATATATAACACTTTTCGCCTTCTTTTCGGTATTACACTTTTTATATTGCAAGTTTAGAACAAAAAAACATTTACTACGAATTACACAAGAAAGCGATCTTGCTTAGCGGTACTATTGACAATAAGGTACCTAAAATTCGAGAGAAAAAATTCCGGATTAGTAGTGGGGAACAGCTCGCTCAAAAAACTGGGGAAGCGGAGCTATTGAGAGCGGAACTATTGAGAGGGTTGACTATGTAAAATGTGTGTTTGTCCGACATAACCTCACTTTTCATAGAAATATAAGCTAAAAAGGGGATATTGTGAGCGTGAGCATTTTAGTGCCAAAAATATATCGGAAATTACATATATACTTTACAAAAAAAACAGAATAATAAGGCTCGTTTTGACCAACATTGTAATAAGTTGCAACTTTCTAAGCCATTATCTCAAAAATGGCGATAGATAGAGAAAATATCTTTCTTACCTTTTTTGTAGATTTTTTCATTTCCTACAACTTTTGTTTGACATATTTTGCGCTGTAATGCGTTGTTAAAAAGTTACAGCAGTAAAAAAATAAAATTAGGCATATTTTGTAAAAAAAAAAACAGCTTTTCCCCACTCCGATTTTCGGCGATTTTGGATATGTTTTTTAACTCATTTTTTTAGTAATTATCACGAAACAATTGGTTCTGTTGCAATTTGTTCCGGGTTACCCTCTATTTTTTCGTTCGTTTCCTGGACTATTACTACATATGTAAATTTTGAAATCAGCGGTCTTCTCCTGTATGTATATGTTTCTTTATATGTAATTAAACTACTCATCGTTGTATATGTTTATTTGTAAACGACTTACATTGGCAATATATTGAATATTTCAGTTGCAAACAAGAACTCAGGCAACTGAGTTCTAAAATTTAAATTTTTAAACAACAATTTTTATCTTTCTTTCGTTGGTTTTAAATTTTCACTGTTGGACTTAATTAGAAGTTTTTACATAATTTTTAGGTAAGAAACATACTTTTTATTTTATGTCAATGTTTGTCTTCTCGTTATAAGTGTATAAAAAATATTTTCAATTATTTTTACAGTTATTACTTATTTTATTCATGTTTTTTGTATATGTATAATGTATTTTATAATGTCACTTAATATTTTTTTATGTATAATTTTTTTAAATTTGTATGATAATTTTGGTTAATATTATAATTTGGGTAAACCTTATCAGCTTAATTAAAAAAGGGTTGCCAAAAATACATAAAGAAAATTGGCCTTTACACGCGATTGTTTCTATAATTAACTGTCCAATAGGGTAGGCCGATTATTGCAAAAATCATCGAATCGGAATCGTTGAGGTGGGAAAAGCCTTGTAATGGTATCAAGAATAACTGACGTAAAGCTGCATCCGATCCGATAATATATTTTGCCTCCAAAAAAGGTTTCAAATTAACGTCGTTTTCTTATGGAAAAAAGCGCGTTTTCTGTCTTCTCCCGATAATTATTTTTAAATAAATCCTACACCAATTTGAGATCCTGATATCTTATATGGAATGATTTCTGAATGTAATAAATCCGGTCTGATTAAAAAAGATCAAATTTCGACCGCGTTATTCCATTTTAAACTTTGATAATTTTCACTTAAAAAAATGCTAAAATCCTAAAATATGTCAATTAATTGGCAATATCTCCTTTGGAATGGATTCTAAAATTAGATTTGATGAAATGACGAATTCCTGATAGTTTTCCGATTAAAATGATCACCGCATGAGTTAAAAATGATAATTTTTAGCGCAGTTAACGCATTTTGAACGAAAACATGTTTTTCAACTAAAATCAGGTATAGGAAAATTTCGAGTCGAAGTAAATTAATATAATTTCAGGCTATTTGAAATATGAAGTCCTTTATATGCAAAAAACGTTGAAATTTAATACTTTATCTTTATTATATAATAATTATATCTGTGCCGTGGTAAAATACATTTCGATATTGAATCTGGAAAATCATATTTTACGTGTTAAAAATAAAAAAAAGTTTGAACAAGCCAAAAAATCTTCATTGAGTTTTAACCACTTCACTGGCAAGGCGTTCCAAATGGCGTTCCACGCGCCGTGGCCCAGGTTGGCGAAAATACCCAAATGGCGTTCCTCATTAAACTCATTTTCTAAAGTGTATACCCTACTTTTAATTACTACAAAGCAATATTTTCATACTTTAGACATCAGAGAACAAGATTATAATAATAAAAATTTCAGTTTTTGAGATTTTCAATTTTTTTGTTAGCTTTGAAATCGGCTATTTTCAATACTTTTCAACAAATGGCGTTCCACCTTTTCTCAATTATTATTCAATAAAACTCATTTTTTACAAAAAAAAAGATGCTTATATGAAATATTTCTAATGTATAGAACATAGTTATGATAATAATAATAATAATAATAACTATTATTCATTGTTATAAATGTTGATATTATATGTATATGTACACCTCACAAACTAACAAAACTTGCTCCAAATGATAAGGGTAAAAGAAAGAGATTGAGATGTGAAATGTGCAGCCAAAAAAAAATTAGAACTGATACTACGTGGATTTGTCATTTATGTGATGATATGCCTTTGTGTAAAACATGTTTTCTTGAAATGGAAGTACATACTAAGTAAAAATACTTTTTAATGAAAACGAAAAAAATTGTATTCCCAAAAATTAAACAAATTTATGAAATTGTTGATTTAAAAAATAAAAATTGAAAACAAAAAATTAAAAAACAAAAAAGTTGAAAACAAAAAAAAATTTATTAAATTGAAAAAAAAATGGAACACAAAATCCGATCACTGCAGCCTCCACGTGGCGTGCTCTGGGTAGAGATATTATATCTCTAGCAAATTCAATAGGTTGTTATAATATATTGCATATACATATAATATCAACATTTATAATAATAATAATAGTTATTATTATTATTATCATTACAATGTTCTATACATTAGAAATATTTCATATAAGCATCTTCTTTTTGTAAAAAATGAGTTTTATTGAATAATAATTGAGAAAAGGTGCCATTTGTTGAAAAGTATTGAAAATAGCCGATTTCAAAGCTAATTTTTATTATTGTAATCTTGTTCTCTGGTGTCTAAAATATGAAAATATTGCTATGTAGTAATTAAAAGTAGGATACACACATTAGAAAATGAGTTTAATGAGGAACACCATTTGGGTATTTTTGTCAGTCTGGGCCACGGCGCGGCGCGTGGAACGCCATTTGGAGCGCCTTGCCAGTGAAGTGGTTAATTGTCTTAAATTCAGACTAAGAAAAGTTCATAAATACACAGAACAAGTTAAAATCAAAATAGAACAAAAAAGGATAATTGAATGCCTGTTTCACATGTATTAGCATCTCAAATAATTAAGATTATATATAATATGAAATTGTACTAAATTACTTCGACCCAATCCTTAGGTCACTTGGCATCAAAAAATTGCCATATAGTTATTCATCAAATGTCGATGTCAGACTGTAAAGATCGTAAAAAAGCAATAAAAAATGTGTCTGTGATGTACAAGAACACAGACGAAAAAAAGAATGCAAAAAAAGTTATTCATCATCTTCCAGATTTCATGCCTATCAAAATTAGTAAAATTTAAGTGATGGCATGGCGGCCATACAATTTTTGTTTACGTTGATATTTCTACCTGTCCATAGGAAAAAAGGTGGTGAATATGGTCGTCTTCGTTGTAATATCGGGGCAATTTTTCGTTTCGACTTAAAAAGGATAATCCAAATGTTTATTTCCTATACCTGTTTTTAGTTGAAAAACATGTTTTCGTTCAAAATGCGTAAACTGCGCTAAAATGCTCATTTTAAACTCATCCAGTGGTCATTTTAATCGGAAAACTATCAGGAATTCGTCATTTCATCAAACCTGATTTTAGAATCCATTCTAAAGAAGATATTGCGAATTAATCGACATATTTTAGGATTTTAAGTAAAAATTATCAATTATTTAAATAATCAATTAATTTATTAAATTATCAATATTATCGATATTATTTTAGCCACCTTTAATAGTCTTAATAAAATCAAAGGTTTTGATAATAGAATTTCTTTAACATTAGAAAAACAGACTTTTAATAAATTAAGCTTTTTAGATGATTTAGTTATCAATATAAATGACACACTTTTTCCAGATTGGTATCATATAAAAAAAATCTTCCGCATTAAATTTCGAAAAAAGAATTTAAACTTACTAAGAGTCATTTTATGTGAAAATAACTACCCCAATTTTTGTTATTGATGAATGTATTAGAAAGAGAATTCATTATTTTTATAACTCAACATAGCGTATTTCTAATAATGAAAATGATAAAAAAAAAAAAGTTAGCATACCTTACCTCCAAGGTATCTCTGAAGGGGTTGAACACATTCTAAAACCAAAAACATCAGAATTGTACAGAAACCGACTACTGTTAACATACATATAATAATGTTAACAATTTACATAAAAAACAAATAGTTTAGGAAATTAAATGTTAAAACTGCAATGGAGTTTATACAGGAGAAACAGGACGGTTATAATAAAAAACAGAATCAACGAACATAAAAGAAACATCCTTGGAGATGCAGATAAATATTCAGAATTAACTTTATATAGAATAAATCCAGGACATATTTTTTATTTTGATAATGTAAAAATTTTAGCAATAGAAAGAAATAAAAATAAAAGTAAACATTTAGAGAATTTTTAAAAATATTTTAGTGTGGTTTTCTTTCATCCCGAATTACTTTCAAAGTTTTCGAATACAAAATAACGAACTCACATATTCCACATAAGATCTTTTTAATTTTTCATTAAATTCAATAGTTTTAACACTGAAGTCCTTCGAATCAGTATTTTGATGTGTTATTTTTTAATGTCTCGTTTCTTTTAATTGTATTATTCTATTATTATATGCCGATGTGTAATTGACTGAATTTGTTATTTAACTTGTAACTATTTTCTATCTTTTTTTTATTTTTTTGTATTTTGCATTTATTTTTCATAGTCTTTTACAACGTCTGGCCGGGCGACATCATAATATGGGCGGCATAGGAAAAGGCACGAACCGTCTCGAGGTTCGTGTAAAATTATGAATGTGGAGCAGCCCTTGACAACACAACCGCCTATAGCTAACCTACTACCTGCGGCCAAGAGCGTTATCCAGTAGTAAACGTAAAAACAACTTATATCTATATAGAACAATTCCCGTTGTCGAACACATTTGAAAAACTAAAAGGAATAAATCATTTCGTCCCTATGACGTCACGCCTTCGCTTTTCATCGTTTAGTACAATTAAAAAATACCATTATAACATTAATTAAATTTTTGTTCTAACCATCCTTTATCTTATAAAATTGGAACTGTATATGGACTAATTGATAGAGCTATTATGTTATCACATACCAAATTCCGAGAAAATAATATTAACATAGTTAAACGGATTCTAAGAGAAAACAATTATCCTGAAGACATCATCAGAGATTGTCTTATTTAATGGTTAGAATTACCGCGGGTAATTACAACAGTACCAGTTACATAATATTTTTATAAACCAGTTACGTAATATTTCCAATTACCGCGGGTACTTGCGGCTTGGCGGGTCCTTGCGGGTTGGCGAACCGGGACATTCGATAAAAATTTACAAAAACCAGTTACGCAAAATTTACGATGAATTGTGTAAAAATTTAATCTTAAACCTGAAACATAGTTAAATGGAGACATTTGTGATTCTGGTTGATTAGTACCGTCAAGTACATGCTTTAAAAATCACGATGACGTTATTTCTTCCAGTTCACATATTTCATTAAATTTAATAATATGAATCTTACACGTACAATGTATATTTTAATAAGAAATATGCTCTATCTAGAGTAGTTATGTTCTGATTAAAAAAAAAAAGAAGTTCAAGTACTGATGTTGATCACAAATGTACCTAGATTTCTAAACACATTATTACGAAAAACGTTTTATTGCATTTTCTTATAAAATGCGGTGTTTAATAAATTAGGACAGAATATATTTTATAAATGCAAATGATTTTAAGCTTCTCTCTTCCGTAGATATAATGAAAAGCAATGATTCCCTTATCCTGAAATTCTATAAGAAACTCAGGATGAAAAACATATAGGGGCCTTAATTACGGCTTCAGGGGTACGGTATAAAAGTTCGACTTTCCGGACAAAGTGCCTACGCGAACCTCAAGTTCTCCAACCCCAATCTTTATCTGAATCTTAATCTAGCTCTAAAAAGTTATACCTATGAATAATTGACTGCCTGGATACAAAAACGCCCTAACACAGCTCCCATTGTTGCCTGACAACAAAGCCGCTCAATGCCGTCCGATTGAGCGTTACAAAATCTCTTGTGGTTATTAATAGTACAATAATATGGAAACTCTGTTTTCGCCAACAACTTCTTTAAAAAGTCTTCAACTACAAAATGGCATTTTTAATTTTTCAAATACGAAAACTTTGCTCCAGTGCCCAAGCGCTTAAAAGTGATACTAAAAAAAAAACATTCGCAACGCATATCCGTAAATATATTTTAACCAAAATAAAATTAAAATAATTTGTTGGCCGCGTTGTTTTTGGATACCTATCTTGAGTATCCTGGGCAAATGTCAAATTTTTCGTTGATAAACACCACCTCAGTTATCGTGTTATATGTATGAAAAAAACATTGATTTCGCGAGTACAAATTTTTTCGTTATTTATTTATTTTCTTCTAATGTGTTGGTGGAATAAAAAAATATTCAATATAAACATTGTGTCAGCATAAAATTCTCTAACGTTAATATATTTTTAATTCGTTTTTAAAATTTAAAATTTTTCAAGGACTCTCAACTGAGGCATCGGGCGTATAAGGCGTTTTTGCAACAGAGCACTCAATTGTATTCAATATTTCGACTATGGTTGTATCAGCAGCATATAATATTTTTAAAAACACAAGTTGACTTAAAGCCGATTTTTTGGTTTGCAGTAAGGTTCGTTTTAAGTTTGCATAAACTCGATAAATCTTATTTTAAGCCAAAATATCACCTAAAAGACAGTTTTCCTCACTGAAAGTAGAACTTTAAGCCAAAACACTGACTGAATTTAAGAAAATTATCGCAATTTTGGGCTCAAATTAAGCCTCACCTGATGATGAATTTAAGATGCAACAATTTTAAAACTTTTTTTTCCGTGCAGAAAGTTGTTCATTAAGGTATGAACAAATTTTCTGGAAATGTTCATTTTCATTGCAGTAATATTTTAAAAGTTATGAAAGTTTGAAGTTGCGAAAGGTCGACGTTCAGCGCATTATGTGCGCCGCGGTGCACAGTTCAGGTTTACTATCAATTTTAAACATTCATAACTTTCCAAACATTAATTGAATGATATTGACACTTTGCGGAAATTTTGTTCATACTTTAATGAACAACTTTCTCGCTGAAATGTTTCGGATGCTCGAAATTCGCTTGATAAACGAAGTTCCTCAACGTATTTTGACGCTGCGAATAAAAAAAAACATTGATAACTGTATTGTTTATTGAAATATATTAGTTGTTCTTTCTTCAATAGATGCGCTAAATTCCAGTCATCAAATTCACTTTTTATTCGTTTCAAAATTCTCAAAATTGACTGTGCTGTAGCGAGTTGAAACCAACCGGCGCACAGTCTAAGCAGCATACCGGTTTCTCTTCTGTCGACAAGTCATACATGAATCATTTTGATACATGAATGTATTTAACTTATTTAAAGAAGATATCTACCCTGATATTTTCCAATTTTACGTAGCACGGCCCCTGCACGTTGAAGACGATGAAAGATTTTTTGGTTATATTTCGGCCTGTTTAAGCTCCCACACTCGGGAATGTTGCTAAATGTATTGAAATTGTTCAAGAAAGATATCTACTATGATATTTTCCAATTTGACGTAGCACGGGACCCTACACGTTCATGACGAGCAACGTTTTTTGGTCATATTTCGGCCTAATTTAAACTCCCCCGATCGGGAATGTTGCTACATGTATTGAAATTGTTTAAAGAAGATATCTACTATGATATTTTCCAATTTGACGTAGCACGGACCCTGCACGTTGATGACGATGAAAGATTTTTTGGTTATATTTCGGCCTATTTTAAACTCCCACGCTAGGGAATGTTGCTAAATGTAATGAAATTATTTAAAGAAGATATCTACTATGATATTTTCCAATTTGACGTAGCACGGACCCTGCAGGTTGATGATGACGAAAGATTTTTTGGTTATATTTCGGCCTCTTTTAAACTCCCATGCTCGGGCATGTTGCTACATGTATTGAAATTGTTTAAAGAAGATATCTACTATGATATTTTCCAATTTTACGTAGCACGGACCCTGCACGTTGATGACGATGAAAAATTTTTCGGTTATATTTCGGCCGAATTTAAACTTCCACGCTCGGGAATGTTGCTAAATGTAATGAAATTATTTAAAGAAGATATCTACTATGATATTTTCCAATTTGACGTAGCACGGACCCTGCAGGTTGATGATGACGAAAGATTTTTTGGTTATATTTCGGCCTGTTTTAAACTCCCATGCTCGGGCATGTTGCTACATGTATTGAAATTGTTTAAAGAAGATATATACTATGATATTTTCCAATTTTACGTAGCAAGGACCCTGCACGTTGATGACGATGAAAGATTCTTTGGTTATATTTCGGCCTGTTTTAAACTCCCACGCTCGGGAATGTTGCTAAATGCATTTAAATTGTTCAAGAAAGATATCTACTATGATATTTTCCAATTTGACGTAGCACGGACCCTGCACGTTGATGACGATGAAAGATTTTTTGGTTATATTTCGGCCTGTTTTAAACTCCCATGCTCGGGTATGTTGCTACATGTATTCAAATTATTTAAAGAAGATATCTACTATGATATTTTCCAATTTGACGTAGCACGGGACCCTGCACGTTGATGACGCCCAATGTTTTTTAGTCATATTTCGGCCTATTTTAAACTCCCATTCTCGGGAATGTTGCTAAATGTATTTGAATTGTTTAAAGAAGATATCTACTATGATATTTTCCAATTTGACGTAGCACGGACCCTGCACGTTGATGACGATGAAAGATTTTTTGGTTATATTTCGGCCTGTTTTAAACTCCCATGCTCGGGCATGTTGCTACATGTATTGAAATTGTTTAAAGAAGATATCTACTATGATATTTTCCAATTTGACGTAGCACGGACCCTGCACGTTGATGTCAATGAAAGTTTTTTTGGTTATATTTCGGCCTATTTTAAACTCCCACGCTAGGGAATGTTGCTAAATGTATTTGAATTGTTTAAAGAAGATATCTACTATGATATTTTCCATTTTGACGTAGCACGAGACCCTGCACGTTGATGATGACGCAAGATTTTTTGGTTATATTTCGGCCTGTTTTAAACTCCCATGCTCGGGCATGTTGCTACATGTATTGAAATTGTTTAAAGAAGATATCTACTATGATATTTTCCAATTTGACGTATCACGGACCCTGCACGTTGATGACGATGAAAGATTTTTTGGTTATATTTCGGCCTGTTTTAAACTCCCATGCTCGGGCATGTTGCTACATGTATTGAAATTGTTTAAAGAAGATATCTACTATGATATTTTCCAATTTGACGTATCACGGACCCTGCACGTTGATGACGATGAAAGATTTTTTGGTTATATTTCGGCCTGTTTTAAACTCCCATGCTCGGGCATGTTGCTAAATGTATTGAAATTGTTTAAAGAAGATATCTACTATGATATTTTCCATTTTGACGTATCACGGGACCCTGCACGTTGATGACGATGAATGATTTTTTGGTTATATTTCGGCCTGTTTTAAACTCCCACGCTCGGGAATGTTTTTAAATGTATTTGAATTGTTTAAAGAAGATATCTACTATGACATTTTCCAATTTGGCGTAGCACGGCCCCTGCACGTTGATGACGATGAAAGATTTTTTGGTTATATTTCGGCGTTTTCAAACTCCCACACTCGGGAATGTTGCTAAATGTATTTAAATTGTTTAAAGAAGATATCTACTATGATATTTTCGAATTTGACGTAGCACGGCTCCTGCACGTTGATGACGATCAAAGATTTTTTGGTTAGATTTCGGCCTGTTTAAACTCCCACGCTCGGGAATGCTGCTAAATGTATTTGAATTGTTTAAAGAAGATATCTACTATGATATTTTCCAATTTTACGTAGCAGGGGATCCTGCACGGTGATGACGATGAATGTTTTTTAGTTAAATTTCGGCCTATTTTAAACTCCCATGCTCGGGAATGTTGCTAAATGTATTTGAATTGTTTAAAGAAGATATCTACTATGATATTTTCGAATTTGACGTAGCGCGGGACCCTGCACGTTGATGACGACCAACGTTTTTGGTCATATTTCGGCCTAATTTAAACTCCCACACTCGGGAATGTTGTTAAATGTATTTGAATTGTTTAAAGAAGATATCTACTATGATATTTTCCAATTTGACGTAGCACCGAACCCTGCACGATGATGACGACCAAAGTTTTTTGGTCATATTTCGCCCTATTTTAAACTCCCACACTCGGGAATGCTGCTAAATGTATTGAAATTGTTTAAAGAAGATATGTATTATGACATTTTCCAATTTGACGTAGCACGGACCCTGCACGTTGATGACGATGAAAGATTTTTTGGTTATATTTCGGCCTGTTTAAACTCCCACACTCGGGAATGCTGCTAAATGTATTTAAATTGTTCATGAAAGATATCTACTATGATATTTTCCAATTTGACGTAGCACGAGACCCTGCACGTTGATGACGCCCAATGTTTTTTAGTCATATTTCGGCCTATTTTAAACTCCCATGCTCGGGAATGTTGCTAAATGTATTTGAATTGTTTAAAGAAGATATCTACTATGATATTTTCAAATTTGACGTAGCACCGGACCTGCACGTGGATGGTCACGAAAGATTATTTGGTTATATTTCGGCCTGTTTTAAACTACCACGCTCGGGAATGTTGCTAAATGTATTTAAATTGTTCAAGAAAGATATCTACTATGATATTTTGCAATTTCACGTAGCACGGCACATGCACGTAGATGACGATGAACGATTTTTTGGTTATATTACGGCCTGTTTAAACTCCCACGCTCGGGACTGTTGCTAAATGTATTGAAATTATTTAAAGAAGATATCTGCTATGACATTTTCCAATTTGACGTCGCACGGCCCCTGCACGTTGATGGCGATGAAAGATTATTTGGTTATATTTCGGCCTGTTTTAAACTCCCACGCTCGGGAATGTTGCTAAATGTATTTGAATTGTTTAAAGAAGATATCTACTATGATATTTTCCAATTTGACGTAGCACGGCCCCTGCACGTTGATGACGATGAAAGATTTTTTGGTTATGTTTCGGCGTTTTCAAACTCCTACACTCGGGAATGCTGCTAAATGTATTTAAATTGCTTAAGGAAGATATCTACTATGATATTTTCGAATTTGACGTAGCGCGGGACCCTGCACGTTGATGACGACCAACGTTTTTGGTCATATTTCGGCCTAATTTAAACTCCCACACTCGGGAATGTTGTTAAATGTATTTGAATTGTTTAAAGAAGATATCTACTATGATATTTTCCAATTTGACGTAGCACGAGACCCTGCACGTTGATGACGATGAAAGATTTTTTTGTTATATTTCGGCCTATTTTAAACTCCCATGCTCGGGAATGTTGCTAAATGTATTTAAATTGTTTAAAGAAGATATCTACTATGATATTTTCGAATTTGACGTAGCACGGCTCCTGCACGTTGATGACGATCAAAGTTTTTTTGGTTATATTTCGGCCTATTTTAAACTCCCACGCTAGGGAATGTTGCTAAATGTATTTGAATTGTTTAAAGAAGATATCTACTATGATATTTTCCATTTTGACGTAGCACGGGACCCTGCACGTTGATGATGAAAGATTTTTTGGTTATATATCGGCCTATTTTAAACTCCCACGCTCGGGAATGTTGCTAAATGTATTTAAATTGTTCAAGAAAGATATCTACTATGATATTTTGCAATTTCACGTAGCACGGCCCCTGCACGTAGATGACGATGAATGATTTTTTGGTTATATTTCGGCCTGTTTAAACTCCCTCACTCGGGAATGCTGCTAAATGTATTGAAATTTTTTAAAGAAGATATGTACTATGACATTTTCCAATTTGACGTAGCACGGGCCCTGCACGTTGATGACGATGAAAGATTTTTTGGTTATATTTCGGCCTGTTTAAACTCCCACACTCGGGAATGCTGCTAAATGTATTTAAATTGTTCATGAAAGATATCTACTATGATATTTTCCAATTTGACGTAGCACGGGACCCTGCACGTTGATGACGCCCAATGTTTTTTGGTCATATTTCGGTCTATTTTAAACTCCCATGCTCGGGAATGTTGCTAAATGTATTTGAATTGTTTAAAGAAGATATCTACTATGATATTTTCAAATTTGGCGTAGCACGAGACCCTGCACGTTGATGACGATGAAAGATTTTTTTGTTATATTTCGGCCTATTTTAAACTCCCACGCTCGGGAATGTTGCTAAATGTATTTATATTGTTCAAGAAAGATATCTACTATGATATTTTGCAATTTCACGTATCACGGCCCCTGCACGTAGATGACGATGAATGATTTTTTGGTTATATTTCGGCCTGTTTAAACTCCCTCACTCGGGAATGCTGCTAAATGTATTGAAATTTTTTAAAGAAGATATGTACTATGACATTTTCCAATTTGACGTAGCACGGGCCCTGCACGTTGATGACGATGAAAGATTTTTTGGTTATATTTCGGCCTGTTTAAACTCCCACACTCGGGAATGCTGCTAAATGTATTTAAATTGTTCATGAAAGATATCTACTATGATATTTTCCAATTTGACGTAGCACGGGACCCTGCACGTTGATGAGGCCCAATGTTTTTTGGTCATATTTCGGCCTATTTTAAACTCCTATGCTCGGGAATGTTGCTAAATGTATTTAAATTGTTTAAGGAAGATATCTACTGTGATATTTTCGAATTTGACGTAGCACGGGACCCTGCACGTTGATGACGACCAACGATTTTTGGTCATATTTCGGCCTGTTTTAAACTCCCATGCTCGGGTATGTTGCTACATGTATTGAAATTATTTAAAGAAGATATCTACTATGATATTTTCCACTTTGACGTAGCACGGACCCTGCACGTTGATGACGATGAAAGATTTTTTGGTTATATTTCGGCCTGTTTAAACTCCCACACTCGGGAATGCTGCTAAATGTATTTAAATTGTTCATGAAAGATATCTACTATGATATTTTCCAATTTGACGTAGCACGGGACCCTGCACGTTGATGACGCCCAATGTTTTTTGGTCATATTTCGGCCTATTTTAAACTCCCATGCTCGGGAATGTTGCTAAATGTATTTGAATTGTTTAAAGAAGATATCTACTATGATATTTTCCATTTTGACGTAGCACGAGACCCTGCACGTTGATGATGACGAAAGATTTTTTGGTTATATTTCGGCCTATTTTAAACTCCCACGCTCGGGAATGTTGCTAAATGTATTTAAATTGTTCAAGAAAGATATCTACTATGATATTTTGCAATTTCACGTAGCACGGCCCCTGCACGTAGATGACGATGAACGATTTTTTGGTTATATTTCGGACTGTTTAAACTCCCACGCTCGGGACTGTTGCTAAATGTATTTAAATTATTTAAAAAAGTTATCTACTATGATATTTTCCAATTTGACGTAGCACGGGACCCTGCACGTTGATGACGACCAACGGTTTTTGGTCATATTTCGGCCTGTTTAAACTCCCACGCTCGGGAATGCTGCTAAATGTATTTATGTAGTTCAAGAAAGTTACCTACTATGATATTTTCCAATCTGACGTAGCACGGCCCCTGCACGTTGATGACGATGAAAGATTTTTTGGTTATATTTCGGCCTGTTTTAAACTCCCACGCTCGGGAATGTTGCTAAATGTATTTAAATTGTTCAAGAAAGATATCTACTATGATATTTTATGATTATGATATTTTCCAATTTGACGTAGCACGGACACTTCACGTTGATGACGATGAAAGATTTTTTGTTTATATTTCGGCGTGTTCAAACTCCCACACTCGGGAATGCTGCTAAATGTATTTAAATTGTTCAAGAAAGATATCTACTATGACATTTTCCAATTTGACGTAGCACGGACCCTGCACGTTGATGACGATGAAAGATTTTTTGGTTATATTTCGGCCTGTTTTAAACTCCCATGCTCGGGTATGTTGCTACATGTATTGAGATTATTTAAAGAAGATATCTACTATGATATTTTCCACTTTGACGTAGCACGGACCCTGCACGTTGATGACGATGAAAGATTTTTTGGTTATATTTCGGCATATTTTAAAGTCCCGTGCTCGGAAATGTTGCTAAATGTATTTGAATTGTTTAAAGAAGATATCTACTATGATATTTTGCAATTTCACGTAGCACGGCACATGCACGTAGATGACGATGAACGATTTTTTGGTTATATTACGGCCTGTTTAAACTCCCACGCTCGGGACTGTTGCTAAATGTATTGAAATTATTTAAAGAAGTTATCTACTATGATATGTTCCAATTTGACGTAGCACGGGACCCTGCACGTTGATGACGACCAACGTTTTTTGGTCATATTTCGGCCTAATTTAAACTCCCACACTCGGGAATGCTGCTAAATGTATTTAAATTGTTCAATAAAGATACCTACTATGATATTTTCAAATTTGACCTAGCACGGGACCCTGCACGATGATGACGACCAAAGTTTTTTGGTCATATTTCGCCCTATTTTAAACTCCCACACTCGGGAATGCTGCTAAATGTATTGAAATTGTTTAAAGAAGATATGTATTATGACATTTTCCAATTTGACGTAGCACGGACCCTGCACGTTGATGACGATGAAAGATTTTTTGGTTATATTTCGGCCTGTTTAAACTCCCACACTCGGGAATGCTGCTAAATGTATTTAAATTGTTCATGAAAGATATCTACTATGATATTTTCCAATTTGACGTAGCACGGGACCCTGCACGTTGATGACGCCCAATGTTTTTTAGTCATATTTCGGCCTATTTTAAACTCCCATGCTCGGGAATGTTGCTAAATGTATTTGAATTGTTTAAAGAAGATATCTACTATGATATTTTCAAATTTGACGTAGCACCGGACCTGCACGTGGATGGTCACGAAAGATTATTTGGTTATATTTCGGCCTGTTTTAAACTACCACGCTCGGGAATGTTGCTAAATGTATTTAAATTGTTCAAGAAAGATATCTACTATGATATTTTGCAATTTCACGTAGCACGGCACATGCACGTAGATGACGATGAACGATTTTTTGGTTATATGTCGGCCTGTTTTAAACTCCCACGCTCGGGAATGTTGCTAAATGTATTTGAATTGTTTAAAGAAGATATCTACTATGATATTTTCCAATTTGACATAGCACGGCCCCTGCACGTTGATGACGATGAAAGATTTTTTGGTTATATTTCGGCGTTTTCAAACTCCCACACTCGGGAATGCTGCTAAATGTATTTAAATTGTTCAATAAAGATACCTACTATGATATTTTCCAATTTGACCTAGCACGGGACCCTGCACGTTGAGTACGCCCAATGTTTTTTGGTCATATTTCGGCCTATTTTAAACTCCCATGCTCGGGAATGTTGCTAAATGTATTTGAATTGTTTAAAGAAGATATCTACTATGATATTTTCCACTTTGACGTAGCACGAGACCCTGCACGTTGATGACGATGAAAGATTTTTTGGTTATATTTCGGCCTGTTTAAACTCCCACACTCGGGAATGCTGCTAAATGTATTTAAATTGTTCATGAAAGATATCTACTATGATATTTTCCAATTTGACGTAGCACGGGACCCTGCACGTTGATGACGCCCAATGTTTTTTGGTCATATTTCGGTCTATTTTAAACTCCCATGCTCGGGAATGTTGCTAAATGTATTTAAATTGTTTAAAGAAGATATCTACTATGATATTTTATGATTTTATGATTATGATATTTTCCAATTTGACGTAGCACGGACACTTCACGTTGATGACGATGAAAGATTTTTTGGTTATATTTCGGCCTATTTTAAACTCCCACGCTCGGGAATGTTGCTAAATGTATTTGAATTGTTTAAAGAAGATATCTACTATGATATTTTCCACTTTGACGTAGCACGGACCCTGCACGTTGATGACGATGAAAGATTTTTTGGTTATATTTCGGCCTGTTTTAAACTCCCATGCTCGGGTATGTTGCTACATGTATTGAAATTATTTAAAGAAGATATCTACTATGATATTTTCCACTTTGACGTAGCACGGACCCTGCACGTTGATGACGATGAAAGATTTTTTGGTTATATTTCGGCATATTTTAAAGTCCCGTGCTCGGAAATGTTGCTAAATGTATTTAAATTGCTTAAGGAAGATATCTACTATGATATTTTCGAATTTGACGTAGCACGGCCCCTGCACGTAGATGACGATAAACGATTTTTTGGTTATATTACGGCCTGTTTAAACTCCCACGCTCGGGACTGTTGCTAAATGTATTGAAATTATTTAAAGAAGTTATCTACTATGATATGTTCCAATTTGACGTAGCACGGGACCCTGCACGTTGATGACGACCAACGTTTTTTGGTCATATTTCGCCCTATTTTAAACTCCCACACTCGGGAATGCTGCTAAATGTATTGAAATTGTTTAAAGAAGATATGTATTATGACATTTTCCAATTTGACGTAGCGCGGGACCCTGCACGTTGATGACGATGAAAGATTATTTGGTTATATTTCGGCCTGTTTTAAACTCCCACACTCGGGATGTTTTTAAATGTATTAAAATTGTTTAAAGAAGATATCTACTATGATATTTTCCAATTTGACGTAGCACGGACCCTGCACGTTGATGGCGATGAAAGATTTTTTGGTTATATTTCGGCCTGTTTAAACTCCCACACTCGGGAATGCTGCTAAATGTATTTAAATTGTTCATGAAAGATATCTACTATGATATTTTCCAATTTGACGTAGCACGAGACCCTGCACGTTGATGACGCCCAATGTTTTTTTGGTTATATTTCGGCCTATTTTAAACTCCCACGCTCGGGAATGTTGCTAAATGTATATAAATTGTTTAAAGAAGATATCTACTATGATATTTTCCAATTTCACGTAGCTCGGGACCCTGCACGTTGATGTCAATGAAAGTTTTTTTGGTTATATTTCGGCCCATTTTAAACTCCCACGCTAGGGAATGTTGCTAAATGAATTTAAATTGTTCAAGAAAGATATCTACTATGATATTTTGCAATTTCACGTAGCACGGCACATGCACGTAGATGACGATGAACGATTTTTTGGTTATATTTCGGCCTGTTTTAAACTCCCACGCTCGGGAATGTTGCTAAATGTATTTGAATTGTTTAAAGAAGATATCTACTATGATATTTTCCAATTTGACGTAGCACGGCCCCTGCACGTTGATGACGATGAAAGATTTTTTGGTTATATTTCGGCGTGTTCAAACTCCCACACTCGGGAATGCTGCTAAATGTATTTAAATTGTTCAAGAAAGATATCTACTATGATATTTTCCAATTTGACGTAGCACGGGACCCTGCACGTTGATGACGCCCAATGTTTTTTGGTCATATTTCGGCCTATTTTAAACTCCCATGCTCGGGAATGTTGCTAAATGTATTTGAATTGTTTAAAGAAGATATCTACTATGATATTTTCCACTTTGACGTAGCACGAGACCCTGCACGTTGATGACGATGAAAGATTTTTTGGTTATATTTCGGCCTGTTTAAACTCCCACACTCGGGAATGCTGCTAAATGTATTTAAATTGTTCATGAAAGATATCTACTATGATATTTTCCAATTTGACGTAGCACGGGACCCTGCACGTTGATGACGCCCAATGTTTTTTAGTCATATTTCGGCCTGTTTTAAACTCCCATGCTCGGGAATGTTGCTAAATGTATTTAAATTGTTTAAAGAAGATATCTACTATGATATTTTCGAATTTGACGTAGCACGGCTCCTGCACGTTGATGACGATCAAAGTTTTTTTGGTTGTATTTCGGCCTATTTTAAACTCCCACGCTAGGGAATGTTGCTAAATGTATTTGAATTGTTTAAAGAAGATATCTACTATGATATTTTCCATTTTGACGTAGCACGAGACCCTGCACGTTGATGATGACGAAAGATTTTTTGGTTATATTTCGGCCTATTTTAAACTCCCACGCTCGGGAATGTTGCTAAATGTATTTATATTGTTCAAGAAAGATATCTACTATGATATTTTGCAATTTCACGTATCACGGCCCCTGCACGTAGATGACGATGAATGATTTTTTGGTTATATTTCGGCCTGTTTAAACTCCCTCACTCGGGAATGCTGCTAAATGTATTGAAATTTTTTAAAGAAGATATGTACTATGACATTTTCCAATTTGACGTAGCACGGGCCCTGCACGTTGATGACGATGAAAGATTTTTTGGTTATATTTCGGCCTGTTTAAACTCCCACACTCGGGAATGCTGCTAAATGTATTTAAATTGTTCATGAAAGATATCTACTATGATATTTTCCAATTTGACGTAGCACGGGACCCTGCACGTTGATGACGCCCAATGTTTTTTGGTCATATTTCGGTCTATTTTAAACTCCCATGCTCGGGAATGTTGCTAAATGTATTTGAATTGTTTAAAGAAGATATCTACTATGATATTTTCAAATTTGGCGTAGCACGGGACCCTGCACGTTGATGTCAATGAAAGTTTTTTTGGTTATATATCTGCCTATTTTAAACTCCCACGCTCGGGAATGTTGCTAAATGTATTTATATTGTTCAAGAAAGATATCTACTATGATATTTTGCAATTTCACGTATCACGGCCCCTGCACGTTGATGACGATGAAAGATTTTTTGGTTATATTTCGGCCTGTTTAAACTCCCACACTCGGGAATGCTGCTAAATGTATTTAAATTGTTCATGAAAGATATCTACTATGATATTTTCCAATTTGACGTAGCACGGGACCCTGCACGTTGATGACGCCCAATGTTTTATGGTCATATTTCGGCCTATTTTAAACTCCCATGCTCGGGAATGTTGCTAAATGTATTTGAATTGTTTAAAGAAGATATCTACTATGATATTTTCAAATTTGGCGTAGCACGGGACCCTGCACGTTGATGTCAATGAAAGTTTTTTTGGTTATATATCTGCCTATTTTAAACTCCCACGCTCGGGAATGTTGCTAAATGTATTTAAATTGTTCAAGAAAGATATCTACTATGATATTTTGCAATTTCACGTAGCAGGGCCCCTGCACGTAGATGACGATGAACGATTTTTTGGTTATATTTCGGCCTGTTTAAACTCCCACGCTCGGGAATGTTGTTAAATGTACTGAAATTGTTTAAAGAAGATATCTACTATGATATTTTCCAATTTGACGTAGCACGGGACCCTGCACGTTGATGACGACCAATGTTTTATGGTCATATTTCGGCCTATTTTAAACTCCCATGCTCGGGAATGTTGCTAAATGTATTTGAATTGTTTAAAGAAGATATCTACTATGATATTTTCCAATTTGACGTAGCACGGGACCCTGCACGTTGATGACGCCCAATGTTTTTTGGTCATATTTCGGCCTATTTTAAACTCCCATGCTCGGGAATGTTGCTAAATGTATTTGAATTGTTTAAAGAAGATATCTACTATGATATTTTGCAATTTCACGTAGCACGGCACATGCACGTAGATGACGATGAACGATTTTTTGGTTATATGTCGGCCTGTTTAAACTCCTACGCTCGGGAATGTTGCTAAATGTATTGAAATTATTTAAAGAAGTTATCTACTATGATATTTTCCAATTTGACGTAGCACGGGACCCTGCACGTTGATGACGATGAAAGATTTTTGGTTATATTTCGGCCTGTTTAAACACCCACGCTCGGGAATGCTGCTAAATGTATTTATGTTGTTCAAAGAAGTTATCTACTATGATATTTTCCAATTTGACGTAGCACGGCCCCTGCACGTTGATGACGATGAATGATTTTTTGGTTATATTTCGTCCTGTTTTAAACTCCCACGCTCGGGAATGTTGCTAAATGTATTTAAATTGTTCAAGAAAGATATCTACTATGACATTTTCCAATTTGACGTAGCAGGGGACCCTGCACGTTGATGACGATGAAAGATTTTTTGGTTATATTTCGGCGTGTTTAAACTCCCACACTCGGGAATGTTGCTAAATGTATTTGAATTGTTTAAAGAAGTTATCTACTATGATATTTTCCAATTTGACGTAGCACGGACCCTGCACGTTGATGACGATGAAAGATTTTTTGGTTATATTTCGGCCTGTTTTAAACTCCCACACTGGGGAATGCTGCTCAATGTATTTAAATTGTTCAAGAAAGATATCAACTATGATATTTTCCAATTTGACGTAGCACGGACCCTGCACGTTGATGACGATGAAAGATTTT
>JAQOWT010000058.1:0-70042 GCA_030407085.1 Trichopria drosophilae | reverse complement strand
TTTTTGTCCCGCGACGAATTGGGCAAATACCTTGCACTGTTCTGAAAATGGTAAAACCATTTACTAATATCGAAACGAAATTGTATAATCTATTCGATTGGGCAAATACCTTGTTAACCATAATTATATGCGTCGAAATTGCATAATCTATTCAATTTGTGCGAATATCTTGTACTGTTCTGAAAATGGTAAAACCATTTTTGTCCCGGCGACGGACTTGTAACTTTTTTAAAACGGCACAAAATAAAAAAAAAAAACGTGTACAAGCGCTGCGTAAAATCGCATTAAACCATGATTAATACGTCGAAATTGCATATTATAATCAATTGGGCGAATACCTTGTTCTGTTCTGAAAATTGCTTGTAACTTTTTGAAAATGGCACTAACAAACGTGCACAAGCTGCGTAAAATCGCATTAAACATGATTAATACGTCGAAATTGCATATTAGCTGCGTAATATCGCATTAACATGAATTAATACGTACTGTTCTGAAAATCGTAAAAACCATTTTTGTCCCGGCGACGGAACGTGCACAAGCTGCGTAAAATCGCATTAAACATAATTAATCGCATTAAACATGATTAATACGTCGAAATTGCATATTCTATTCAATTGGGCGAATACATTGTACTGTTCTGAAAATCGTAAAACCATTTTTTGTCCCGGCGACGGACTGGTAACTTTTTTAAAACGGCACTAAAATAAAAAAAACGTGGCACAAGCTGCGTAAAATCGCATTAAACATGAGTAATACGTCGAAATTGCATATTCTATTCAATTCGGCGATTGGGCGAATACCTTGTACTTTTCTGAAAATTTTTGTCCCGGCGACGGACTTGCAACTTTTTTTAAAACGGCAACTAAAAATACAAAAAACGTGCACAAGCTGCGTAAAATCGCATTAAACATGATTAATACGTCGAAATTGCATATTCTATTCAATTGGGCGAAATACCATTGTACTGTTCTGAAAATCGTAAAAACCATTTTTTGTCCGGCGACGGACTTGTAACTTTTTGAAAATGGCACTAACATCAAAAAACGTGCACAAGCTGCGCAATTGCATATTCTATTTAAGTGGCGAATACCTTGTACTGTTCTGAAAATGGTAAAACCATTTTTGTCCCGGCGACGGACTTGTAACTTTTTGAAAATGGCACTAACATCGAAAAAAACGCGCACAAGCTGCTTAAAATCGCATTAACCATACTTAATACGTCGAAATTGCATAATCTATTCAATTGGGCAAATACCTTGCACTGTTCTGAAAATGGTAAAACCATTTATGTCCCGGCGACGGACTTGTAACTTTTTGAAAATGGCACTAACATCGAATTTGAAAATGGCACTAACATCAAAAAACGTGCAATACGTCGAAAATCGCATTAACCATGACTTTAATACGTCGAAATTAAACATGAGTAATACGTCGAAATTGCATATTCTATTCTATTGGGCGAATTTTGAAAATGGCACTAACATCGAAAAAAACGTGCACAAGCTGCGTAAAATCGCATTAAACATGATTAATACGTCGAAGCATATTGTATTCAATTCGGCGAATACCTTGTAAAATCGTAAAACCATTTTTGTCCGGCGGCACTAAAATAAAAAAAAACGTGCCACAAGCTGCGTAAAATCGCATTAAACATGAGTAATACGTCGAAATTGCATATTCTATTCAATTGGGCGAATACATTCTACTGTTCTGAAAATCGTAAAACCCTAACATCGAAAAAAACGCGCACAAGCTGGTGCACAAGCTGCGTAAAAATCGCATTAAACATGATTAATACGTTATGTCCCGGCGACGGACTTGTAACTTTTTTGAAAATGGCAAACCATTTATGTCCCGGGACGTACTTGTAACTTTACCATTTATGTCCCTGTGACGTACTTGTACATGCATAATCTATTCAATTGGGCAAATACCTTGCACTGTTCTGAAAATGGTAAAACCATTTATGTCCCCGGCGACGGACTTGTAAATTTTTGAAAATGGCACTAACATCAAAAAACGTTCACAAATGGTAAAACCATTTTGTCCCGGCGACGGACTTGTCTGGTAACTTTTTTAAAACGGCACTAAAATAAAAAAAAACACAAGCTGCGTAAAATCGCATTAAACAATACCTTGTTCTTTTCTGAAAATTGTAAAACCATTTATGTCCCCTGTGACGTACTTGGACGGACTGGTAACTTTTTTAAAACGGCACTAAAATAAAAAAAAACGTGCACAAGCTGCAATTGCATAATCTATTCAATTGGGCAAACTGTTCTGAAAATGGTAAAACCATTTATGTCCCGGCGATTGAAAATGGCACTAACATCAAAAAACGTGACGTCGAAATTGCATCTTGTAACTTTTTTAAAACGGCACTAAAAATCGAAAAAACGTTGTACTTTTTTTAAAACGGCACTAAAATAAAAAAAAACGTGAAATTGCATATTCTATTCAATTGGGCGAATACCTTGTTCTGTTCTGAAAATCGTAAAATAATATCGAAAAAACGTGCACAAGCTGCGTAAAATCGCATTAACCATACTTTAATACGTCGTTAACCATAATTAATACGTCGAAATTGCATATTCTATTTAAGTGCGAATACCTTGTACTGTTCTGAAAATGTAAAACCATTTTTGTCCCGGCGACGGAAATTGCATAATCTATTCAATTGTGCGAATACCTCGCAGCGACGGACTGGTAACTTTTTTTTAAAACGGCACTAAAAATAAAAAAAACGACCTTGTACTGTTCTGAAAATGGTAAAACCATTTTTGTCCCGGCGACACTTGTAACTTTTTTGAAAATGGCACATCGAAAAAAACGTGCACAAGCTGCTTAACGACGGACTTGTAACTTTTTTTAAAGAAATTGCATAATCTATTCAATTGGGTGCGAATACCTTGTACTGTTCTGAAAATCGTAAAACCATTTTTGTCCCGGCGAATTGGGCGAATACCTTGTACTTTTCTGAAAATCGTAAAACCATTTTTGTCCCTGCGACGTACTTGTAACTTTTTAAAACGGCACTAAATCGAAAAAACGTGGCACAAGCTGCGTAAAAATTGCATATTCTATTCAATTGGGCGAATACCTTGCACTGTTCTGAAAATGGTAAAACCATTTATGTCCCGGCGAATTGCATATTCTATTCAATTGGCGAATACCTTGTGCTGCGTAATATCGCATTAACCATAATTAATACGACAAGCTGCGTAGAAATCGCATTAAACATGATTAATACGTCGAAATTGCATAATCTATTCAATTGGGCAAATACCTTGCACTGTTCTGAAAATGGTAAAACCATTTATGTCCCGGCGACGGACTTGTAACTTTTTGAAAATGGCACTAACATCGAAAAAAACGCGCACAAGCTGCGTAAAATCGCATTAAACATGATTAATACGTCGAAATTGCATATTCTATTCAATTGGGCGAATACCTTGTTCTTTTCTGAAAATTGTAAAACCATTTATGTCCCTGCGACGTACTTGTAACTTTTTGAAAATGGCACTAATCGCATTAACATGATTAATACGTCAACATGATTAATACGTCGAAATTGCATATTCTATTTAATTGGGCGAATACCTTTTACTGTTCTGAAAATCGTAAAACCATTTTGTCCCGGCGACGTACTTGTAACTTTTTGAAAATGGCACTAACATCGAAAAAACGTGCACAAGCTGCGTAAAATCGCATTGGACTTGTATCTTTTTTAAAACGGCACTAATATCGAAAAAAAAACGTAAAATCGTAAATCGCATTAAACATAATTAATACGTCGTAAAATCGCATTAAACATGATTAAAATCGACGAAATTTAGAATAGAATATGCAATTTCGACGCATTAATTATGGTTAATGCTATTTTACGCAGTTTGTCCACGTTTTTTCGATATTAGAGCCGTTTTAAAAAAGTTACAAGTCCGTCGCCGGGACAAAAATGGTTTTACCATTTTCAGAACAGTACAAGGTATTCGCCCAATTAAATAGAATATGCAATTTCGACGTATTAATTATGGTTAATGCGATTTTACGCAGCTTGTGCACGTTTTTTCGATTTTAGTGCCATTTTAAAAAAGTTGCAAGTCCGTCGCCGGGACAAAAATGGTTTTACGATTCTCAGAACAGTACAAGGTATTCGCCGAATTGAATAGAATATGCAATTTCGACGTATTACTCATGTTTAATGCGATTTTACGCAGCTTGTGCACGTTTTTTCGATGTTAGTGCCATTTTCAAAAAGTTACAAGTCCGTCGCCGGGACAAAAATGGTTTTACGATTTTCAGAACAGTACAAGGTATTCGCCCAATTGAATAGAATATGCAATTTCGACGTATTAATCATGTTTAATGCGATTTTACGCAGCTTGTGCACGTTTTTTTTATTTTAGTGCCGTTTTGAATAAGTTACAAGTCCGTCGCCGGGACAAAAATGGTTTTACGATTTTCAGAACAGTACAAGGTATTCGCCGAATTGAATAGAATATGCAATGTCGACGTATTAATCATGTTTAATGCGATTTTACGCTGCTTGTGCAGGTTTTTTCGATTTTAGTGCCGTTTTAAAAAAGTTACAAGTCCGTCGCCGGGACAAAAATGGTTTTACCATTTTCAGAACAGTACAAGGTATTCGCCCAATTGAATAGAATATGCAATTTCGACGTATTACTCATGTTTAATGCGATTTTACGCAGCTTGTGCACGTTTTTTCGATATTAGTGCCGTTTTAAAAAAGATACAAGTCCGTCGCCGGGACAAAAATGGTTTTACGATTTTCAGAACAGTACAAGGTATTCGCCCAATTGAATAGAATATGCAATTTCGACGTATTAATCATGTTTAATGCGATTTTACGCAGCTTGTGCACGTTTTTTCGATATTAGTGCCGTTTTAAAAAAGATACAAGTCCGTCGCCGGGACAAAAATGGTTTTACGATTTTCAGAACAGTACAAGGTATTCGCCCAATTGAATAGAATATGCAATTTCGACGTATTAATCATGTTTAATGCGATTTTACGCAGCTTGTACACGTTTTTTTTTTATTTTTGTGCCGTTTTAAAAAAGTTACCAGTCCGTCGCCGGGACAAAAATGGTTTTACGATTTTCAGAACAGTACAATGTATTCGCCCAATTGAATAGAATATGCAATTTCTACGTATTAATCGTGTTTAATGCGATTTTACGCAGCTTGTGCACGTTTTTTCGATTTTAGTGCCGTTTTAAAAAAGTTACCAGTCCGTCGCCGGGACAAAAATAGTTTTACGATTTTCAGAACAGTACAAGGTATTCGCCGAATTGAATACAATATGCAATTTCGACGTATTAATCATGTTTAATGCGATTTTACGCAGCTTGTGCACGTTTTTTCGATGTTAGTGCCATTTTCAAAAAGTTACAAGTACGTCACAGGGACATAAATGGTTTTACAATTTTCAGAAAAGAACAAGGTATTCGCCCAATTGAATAGAATATGCAATTTCGACGTATTAATTATGGTTAATGCGATTTTAAGCAGCTTGTGCACGTTTTTTCGATATTAGTGCCGTTTTAAAAAAGATACAAGTCCGTCGCCGGGACAAAAATGGTTTTACGATTTTCAGAACAGTACAAGGTATTCGCCCAATTGAATAGAATATGCAATTTATACGTATTAATCATGGTTATTCCGTTTTTCCGTAGCTTGTGCACGTTTGTTCGATTTTAGTGCCGTTTTAAAAAAGTTACAAGCCCGTCGCCGGGACAAAAATGGTTTTACGATTTTCAGAACAGTACAAGGTATTCGCCCAATTGAATAGAATATGCAATTTCGACGTATTAATTATGTTTAATGCGATTTTACGCAGCTTGTGCACGTTTTTTTTATTTTAGTGCCGTTTTAAAAAAGTTACCAGTCCGTCGCCGGGACAAAAATGGTTTTACGATTTTCAGAACAGTACAAGGTATTCGCCCAATTGAATAGAATATGCAATTTCGACGTATTAATCATGTTTAATGCGATTTTACGCAGCTTGTGCACGTTTTTTCGATATTAGTGCCGTTTTAAAAAAGATACAAGTCCGTCGCCGGGACAAAAATGGTTTTACGATTTTCAGAACAGTACAAGGTATTCGCCCAATTGAATAGAATATGCAATTTCGACGTATTAATCATGTTTAATGCGATTTTACGCAGCTTGTGCACGTTTTTTCGATATTAGTGCCGTTTTAAAAAAGATACAAGTCCGTCGCCGGGACAAAAATGGTTTTACGATTTTCAGAACAGTACAAGGTATTCGCCCAATTGAATAGAATATGCAATTTCGACGTATTACTCATGTTTAATGCGATTTTACGCAGCTTGTGCACGTTTTTTCGATATTAGTGCCGTTTTAAAAAAGTTACAAGTCCGTCGCCGGGACAAAAATGGTTTTACGATTTTCAGAACAGTACAAGGTATTCGCCCAATTGAATAGAATATGCAATTTCGACGTATTAATCATGTTTAATGCGATTTTACGCAGCTTGTGCACGTTTTTTCGATATTAGTGCCGTTTTAAAAAAGATACAAGTCCGTCGCCGGGACAAAAATGGTTTTACGATTTTCAGAACAGTACAAGGTATTCGCCCAATTGAATAGAATATGCAATTTCGACGTATTAATTATGTTTAATGCGATTTTACGCAGCTTGTGCACGTTTTTTCGATATTAGTGCCGTTTTAAAAAAGTTACAAGTCCGTCGCCGGGACAAAAATGGTTTTACGATTTTCAGAACAGTACAAGGTATTCGCCGAATTGAATAGAATATGCAATTTCGACGTATTACTCATGTTTAATGCGATTTTACGCAGCTTGTGCACGTTTTTTCGATATTAGTGCCGTTTTAAAAAAGTTACAAGTCCGTCGCCGGGACAAAAATGGTTTTACGATTTTCAGAACAGTACAAGGTATTCGCCCAATTAAATAGAATATGCAATTTCGACGTATTAATCATGGTTAATGCGATTTTACGCAGCTTGTGCACGTTTTTTTGATTTTAGTGCCGTTTTAAAAAAGTTACAAGTCCGTCGCCGGGACAAAAATGGTTTTACGATTTTCAGAACAGTACAAGGTATTCGCCCAATTAAATAGAATATGCAATTTCGACGTATTACTCATGTTTAATGCGATTTTACGCAGCTTGTGCACGTTTTTTCGATGTTAGTGCCATTTTCAAAAAGTTACAAGTCCGTCGCCGGGACAAAAATGGTTTTACGATTTTCAGAACAGTACAAGGTATTCGCCCAATTGAATAGAATATGCAATTTCGACTTATTAATCATGTTTAATGCGAGTCTACGCAGCTTGAGCACGTTTTTCGATTTTAGTGCCGTTTTAAAAAAGTTGCAAGTCCGTCGCCGGGACAAAAATGGTTTTACGATTCTCAGAACAGTACAAGGTATTCGCCCAATTAAATAGAATATGCAATTTCGACGTATTAATCATGTTTAATGCGATTTTACGCAGCTTGTGCACGTTTTTTCGATGTTAGTGCCGTTTTAAAAAAGATACAAGTCCGTCGTCGGGACAAAAATGGTTTTACGATTTTCAGGACAGTACAAGGTATTCGCCCAATTTAATAGAATATGCAATTTCGACGTATTAATCATGTTTAATGCGATTTTACGCAGCTTGTGCACGTTTTTTCGATGTTAGTGCCGTTTTAAAAAAGTTACAAGTCCGTCGCCGGGACAAAAATGGTTTTACGATTTTCAGAACAGTACAAGGTATTCGCCCAATTGAATAGAATATGCAATTTCGACGTATTAATCATGTTTAATGCGATTTTACGCAGCTTGTGCACGTTTTTTCGATATTAGTGCCGTTTTAAAAAAGATACAAGTCCGTCGCCGGGACAAAAATGGTTTTACGATTTTCAGAACAGTACAAGGTATTCGCCACTTAAATAGAATATGCAATTTCGACGTATTAATTATGGTTAATGCGATTTTACGCAGCTTGTGCACGTTTGTTCGATGTTAGTGCCATTTTCAAAAAGTTACAAGTCCGTCGCCGGACAAAAATGGTTTTACGATTTTCAGAACAGTACAATGTATTCGCCCAATTGAATAGAATATGCAATTTCGACGTATTAATCATGTTTAATGCGATTTTACGCAGCTTGTGCACGTTTTTTTTATTTTAGTGCCGTTTTAAAAAAGTTGCAAGTCCGTCGCCGGGACAAAAATGGTTTTACGATTCTCAGAACAGTACAAGGTATTCGCCGAATTGAATAGAATATGCAATTTCGACGTATTACTCATGTTTAATGCGATTTTACGCAGCTTGTGCACGTTTTTTTATTTTAGTGCCGTTTTAAAAAAGTTACCAGTCCGTCGCCGGGACAAAAATGGTTTTACGATTTTCAGAACAGTACAAGGTATTCGCCCAATAGAATAGAATATGCAATTTCGACGTATTACTCATGTTTAATGCGATTTTACGCAGCTTGTGCACGTTTTTTTGATTTTAGTGCCGTTTTAAAAAAGATACAAGTCCGTCGCCGGGACAAAAATGGTTTTACGATTTTCAGAACAGTACAAGGTATTCGCCCAATTAAATAGAATATGCAATTTCGACGTATTAATCATGTTTAATGCGATTTTACGCAGCTTGTGCACGTTTTTTCGATATTAGTGCCGTTTTAAAAAAGATACAAGTCCGTCGCCGGGACAAAAATGGTTTTACGATTTTCAGAACAGTACAAGGTATTCGCCCAATTGAATAGAATATGCAATTTCGACGTATTAATCATGTTTAATGCGATTTTACGCAGCTTGTGCACGTTTTTTCGATATTAGTGCCGTTTTAAAAAAGTTACAAGTCCGTCGCCGGGACAAAAATGGTTTTACGATTTTCAGAACAGTACAAGGTATTCGCCCACTTGAATAGAATATGCAATTTCGACGTATTAATCATGTTTAATGCGATTTTACGCAGCTTGTGCACGTTTTTTCGATATTAGTGCCGTTTTAAAAAAGTTACAAGTCCGTCGCCGGGACAAAAATGGTTTTACGATTTTCAGAACAGTACAAGGTATTCGCCCAATTGAATAGAATATGCAATTTCGACGTATTAATCATGTTTAATGCGATTTTACGCAGCTTGTGCACGTTTTTTCGATATTAGTGCCGTTTTAAAAAAGTTACAAGTCCGTCGCCGGGACAAAAATGGTTTTACCATTTTCAGAACAGTACAAGGTATTCGCACAATTGAATAGAATATGCAATTTCGACGTATTAATCATGTTTAATGCGATTTTACGCAGCTTGTGCACGTTTTTTTTATTTTAGTGCCGTTTTAAAAAAGTTACCAGTCCGTCGCCGGGACAAAAATGGTTTTACGATTTTCAGAACAGTAAAAGGTATTCGCCCAATTAAATAGAATATGCAATTTCGACGTATTAATCATGTTTAATGCGATTCTACGCAGCTTGTGCACGTTTTTTCGATATTAGTGCCGTTTTAAAAAAGATACAAGTCCGTCGCCGGGACAAAAATGGTTTTACGATTTTCAGAACAGTACAAGGTATTCGCCCAATTGAATAGAATATGCAATTTCGACGTATTACTCATGTTTAATGCGATTTTAAGCAGCTTGTGCACGTTTTTTCGATATTAGTGCCGTTTTAAAAAAGATACAAGTCCGTCGCCGGGACAAAAATGGTTTTACGATTTTCAGAACAGTACAAGGTATTCGCCCACTTAAATAGAATATGCAATTTCGACGTATTAATTATGGTTAATGCGATATTACGCAGCTTGTGCAAGTTTTTTTTATTTTAGTGCCGTTTTAAAAAAGTTGCAAGTCCGTCGCCGGGACAAAAATGGTTTTACGATTTTCAGAACAGTACAAGGTATTCGCCCAATTGAATAGAATATGCAATTTCGACGTATTAATTATGTTTAATGCGATTTTACGCAGCTTGTGCACGTTTTTTCGATATTAGTGCCGTTTTAAAAAAGTTACAAGTCCGTCGCCGGGACATAAATGGTTTTACGATTTTCAGAACAGTACAAGGTATTCGCCAATTGAATAGAATATGCAATTTCGACGTATTAATCATGTTTAATGCGATTTTACGCAGCTTGTGCACGTTTTTTCGATGTTAGTGCCGTTTTAAAAAAGTTACAAGTCCGTCGCCGGGACAAAAATGGTTTTACGATTTTCAGAACAGTACAAGGTATTCGCCCAATTAAATAGAATATGCAATTTCGACGTATTAATCATGTTTAATGCGATTTTACGCAGCTTGTGCACGTTTTTTTATTATTAGGCCCGTTTTAAAAAACTTACAAGTCCGCCCCCGGGACAAAAATGGTTTTACATTTTCAGAACAGTACAAGGTATTCGCCCAATTGAATAGAATATGCAATTTCGACGTATTAATCATGTTTAATGCGATTTTACGCAGCTTGTGCACATTTTTTTTATTTTAGAGCCGTTTTAAAAAAGTTACAAGTCCGTCGCCGGGACAAAAATGGTTTTACGATTTTCAGAACAGTACAAGGTATTCGCCCAATTAAATAGAATATGCAATTTCGACGTATTAATCATGTTTAATGCGATTTTACGCAGCTTGTGCACATTTTTTTTATTTTAGTGCCGTTTTAAAAAAGTTACAAGTCCGTCGCCGGGACAAAAATGGTTTTACGATTTTCAGAACAGTACAAGGTATTCGCCCAATTGAATAGAATATGCAATTTCGACGTATTAATCATGTTTAATGCGATTTTACGCAGCTTGTGCACGTTTTTTCTATTTTAGTGCCGTTTTAAAAAAGTTACAAGTCCGTCGCCGGGACAAAAATGGTTTTACGATTTTCAGAACAGTACAAGGTATTCGCCCAATTGAATAGAATATGCAATTTCGACGTATTAATCATGTTTAATGCGATTTTACGCAGCTTGTGCACGTTTTTTCGATGTTAGTGCCATTTTCAAAAAGTTACAAGTCCGTCGCCGGGACAAAAATGGTTTTACGATTTTCAGAACAGTACAAGGTATTCGCCCAATTAAATAGAATATGCAATTTCGACGTATTAATCATGTTTAATGCGATTTTACGCAGCTTGTGCACGTTTTTTCGATGTTAGTGCCATTTTCAAAAAGTTACAAGTCCGTCGCCGGGACAAAAATGGTTTTACGATTTTCAGAACAGTACAAGGTATTCGCCCAATTGAATAGAATATGCAATTTCGACGTATTAATCATGTTTAATGCGATTTTACGCAGCTTGTGCACGTTTTTTTTATTTTAGTGCCGTTTTAAAAAAGTTGCAAGTCCGTCGCCGGGACAAAAATGGTTTTACGATTTTCAGAACAGTACAAGGTATTCGCCCAATTGAATAGAATATGCAATTTCGACGTATTAATCATGTTTAATGCGATTTTACGCAGCTTGTGCACGTTTTTTCGATGTTAGTGCCGTTTTAAAAAAGTTACAAGTCCGTCGCCGGGACAAAAATGGTTTTACCATTTTCAGAACAGTACAAGGTATTCGCCCAATTGAATAGAATATGCAATTTCGACGTATTAATCATGTTTAATGCGATTTTACGCAGCTTGTGCACGTTTTTTTTATTTTAGTGCCGTTTTAAAAAAGTTACAAGTCCGTCGCCGGGACAAAAATGATTTTACGATTTTCAGAGCAGTACAAAGTATTCGCCCAATTGAATAGAATATGCAATTTCGACGTATTAATCATGTTTAATGTGATTTTACGCAGCTTGTGCAGGTTTTTTCGATGTTAGTGCCGTTTTAAAAAAGTTACAAGTACGTCGCCGGGACAAAAGTGGTTTCACCATTTTCAGAACAGTACAAGGTATTCGCCCAATTGAATAGAATATGCAATTTCGACGTATTAATCATGTTTAATGCGATTTTACGCAGCTTGTGCACGTTTTTTCGATATTAGTGCCGTTTTAAAAAAGTTACAAGTCCGTCGCCGGGACAAAAATGGTTTTACGATTTTCAGAACAGTACAAGCTATTCGCCCAATTGAATAGAATATGCAATTTCCACGTATTAATCATGTTTAATGCGATTTTACGCAGCTTGTGCACGTTTTTTCGATATTAGTGCCGTTTTAAAAAAGTTACAAGTCCGTCGCCGGGACAAAAATGGTTTTACGTTTTCAGAACAGTACAAGGTATTCGCACAATTGAATAGAATATGCAATTTCGACGTATTAATCATGTTTAATGCGATTTTACGCAGCTTGTGCACGTTTTTTCGATGTTAGTGCCATTTTCAAAAAGTTACAAGTCCGTCGCCGGGACAAAAATGGTTTTACGATTTTCAGAACAGTAAAAGGTATTCGCCCAATTAAATAGAATATGCAATTTCGACGTATTAATCATGTTTAATGCGATTTTACGCAGCTTGTGCACATTTTTTTTATTTTAGAGCCGTTTTAAAAAAGTTACAAGTCCGTCGCCGGGACAAAAATGGTTTTACCATTTTCAGAACAGTACAAGGTATTCGCCCACTTAAATAGAATATGCAATTTCGACGTATTAATTATGGTTAATGCGATTTTACGCAGCTTGTGCACGTTTTTTCGATGTTAGTGCCATTTTCAAAAAGTTACAAGTCCGTCGCCGGGACATAAATGGTTTTACGATTTTCAGAACAGTACAAGGTATTCGCCCAATTGAATAGAATATGCAATTTCGACGTATTAATCATGTTTAATGCGATTTTACGCAGCTTGTGCACGTTTTTTTATTTTAGTGCCGTTTTAAAAAAGTTACCAGTCCGTCGCCGGGACAAAAATGGTTTTACGATTTTCAGAACAGTAGAATGTATTCGCCCAATTGAATAGAATATGCAATTTCGACGTATTACTCATGTTTAATGCGATTTTACGCAGCTTGTGCACGTTTTTTCGATGTTAGTGCCATTTTCAAAAAGTTACAAGTCTGTCGCCGGGACAAAAATGGTTTTACCATTTTCAGAACAGTACAAGGTATTCGCCCAATTAAATAGAATATGCAATTTCGACGTATTGCTCATGTTTAATGCGATTTTACGCAGCTTGTGCACGTGTTTTCGATGTTAGTGCCGTTTAAAAAAAGTTACGAGTCCGTCGCCGGGACAAAAATGGTTTTACCATTTTCAGAACAGTACAAGGTATTCGCCCAATTGAATAGAATATGCAATTTCGACGTATTAATCATGTTTAATGCGATTTTACGCAGCTTGTGCACGTTTTTTCGATGTTAGTGCCATTTTCAAAAAGTTACAAGTCCGTCGCCGGGACAAAAATGGTTTTACGATTTTCAGAACAGTACAAGGTATTCGCCCAATTGAATAGAATATGCAATTTCGACGTATTAATCATGTTTAATGCGATTTTACGCAGCTTGTGCACGTTTTTTCGATGTTAGTGCCATTTTCAAAAAGTTACAAGTCCGTCGCCGGGACAAAAATGGTTTTACGATTTTCAGAACAGTACAAGGTATTCGCCCAATTGAATAGAATATGCAATTTCGACGTATTAATCATGTTTAATGCGATTTTACGCAGCTTGTGCACGTTTTTTCGATGTTAGTGCCATTTTCAAAAAGTTACAAGTCCGTCGCCGGGACAAAAATGGTTTTACGATTTTCAGAACAGTACAAGGTATTCGCCCAATTGAATAGAATATGCAATTTCGACGTATTAATCATGTTTAATGCGATTTTACGCAGCTTGTGCACGTTTTTTCGATATTAGTGCCGTTTTAAAAAAGATACAAGTCCGTCGCCGGGACAAAAATGGTTTCACCATTTTCAGAACAGTACAAGGTATTCGCGCAATTGAATAGAATATCCAATTTCGACGTATTAATCATGTTTAATGCGATTTTACGCAGCTTGTGCACGTTTTTTCGATGTTAGTGCCATTTTCAAAAAGTTGCAAGTCCGTCGCCGGGACCAAAGTGATTTTACCATTTTCAGAGCAGTACAAGGTATTCGCCCAATTGAATAGAATATGCAATTTCGACGTATTAATCATGTTTTATGCGATTTTACGCAGCTTGTTCACGTTTTTTTTATTTTAGTGCCGTTTTATAAAAGTTACAAGTCCGTCGCCGGGACAAAAATGATTTTACGATTTTCAGAGCAGTACAAAGTATTCGCCCAATTGAATAGAATATGCAATTTCGACGTATTAATCATGTTTAATGTGATTTTACGCAGCTTGTGCAGGTTTTTTCGATGTTAGTGCCGTTTTAAAAAAGTTACAAGTACGTCGCCGGGACAAAAGTGGTTTCACCATTTTCAGAGCAGTACAAAGTATTCGCCCAATTGAATAGAATATGCAATTTCGACGTATTAATCATGTTTAATGCGATTTTACGCAGCTTGTGCACGTTTTTTTTATTTTAGTGCCGTTTTAAAAAAGTTACCAGTCCGTCGCCGGGACAAAAATGGTTTTACGATTTTCAGAACAGTACAAGGTATTCGCCCAATTGAATAGAATATGCAATTTCGACGTATTAATCATGTTTAATGCGATTTTACGCAGCTTGTGCACGTTATTTCTATGTTGGTGCCGTTTTAAAAAAGTTACAAGTCCGTCGCCGGGACAAAAATGGTTTTACGATTTTCAGAACAGTACAAGGTATTCGCCCAATTAAATAGAATATGCAATTTCGACGTATTAATCATGTTTAATGCGATTTTACGCAGCTTGTGCACGTTTTTTCGATGTTAGTGCCATTTTCAAAAAGTTACAAGTCCGTCGCCGGGACAAAAATGGTTTTACGATTTTCAGAACAGTACAAGGTATTCGCCCAATTGAATAGAATATGCAATTTCGACGTATTAATCATGTTTAATGCGATTTTACGCAGCTTGTGCACGTTTTTTTTATTTTAGTGCCGTTTTAAAAAAGTTGCAAGTCCGTCGCCGGGACAAAAATGGTTTTACGATTCTCAGAACAGTACAAGGTATTCGCCGAATTGAATAGAATATGCAATTTCGACGTATTACTCATGTTTAATGCGATTTTACGCAGCTTGTGCACGTTTTTTCGATGTTAGTGCCATTTTCAAAAAGTTACAAGTCCGTCGCCGGGACAAAAATGGTTTTACGATTTTCAGAACAGTACAAGGTATTCGCCCAATTGAATAGAATATGCAATTTCGACGTATTAATCATGTTTAATGCGATTTTACGCAGCTTGTGCACGTTTTTTCGATATTAGTGCCGTTTTAAAAAAGATACAAGTCCGTCGCCGGGACAAAAATGGTTTTACGATTTTCAGAACAGTACAAGGTATTCGCCCAATTGAATAGAATATGCAATTTCGACGTATTAATCATGTTTAATGCGATGTTACGCAGCTAGTGCAAGTTTGTTCGATTTTAGTGCCGTTTTAAAAAAGTTACAAGTACGTCGCCGGGACAAAAATGGTTTTACGATTTTCAGAACAGTACAAGGTATTCGCCCAATTGAATAGAATATGCAATTTCGACGTATTAATCATGTTTAATGCGATTTTACGCAGCTTGTGCACGTTTTTTCGATGTTAGTGCCATTTTCAAAAAGTTACAAGTCCGTCGCCGGGACAAAAATGGTTTTACGATTTTCAGAACAGTACAAGGTATTCGCCCAATTGAATAGAATATGCAATTTCGACGTATTAATCATGTTTAATGCGATTTTACGCAGCTTGTGCACGTTTTTTTTATTTTAGTGCCGTTTTAAAAAAGTTACCAGTCCGTCGCCGGGACAAAAATGGTTTTACGATTTTCAGAACAGTACAATGTATTCGCCCAATTGAATAGAATATGCAATTTCGACGTATTAATCATGTTTAATGCGATTTTACGCAGCTTGTGCACGTTTTTTCGATGTTAGTGCCATTTTCAAAAAGTTACAAGTCCGTCGCCGGGACAAAAATGGTTTTACGATTTTCAGAACAGTACAAGGTATTCGCCCAATTAAATAGAATATGCAATTTCGACGTATTGATCATGTTTAATGCGATTTTACGCAGCTTGTGCACGTTTTTTCGATTTTAGTGCCATTTTAAAAAAGTTACAAGTCCGTCGCCGGGACAAAAATGGTTTTACGATTTTCAGAACAGTACAAGGTATTCGCCCAATTGAATAGAATATGCAATTTCGACGTATTAATCATGTTTAATGCGATTTTACGCAGCTTGTGCACGTTTTTTCGATGTTAGTGCCATTTTCAAAAAGTTACAAGTCCGTCGCCGGGACAAAAATGGTTTTACGATTTTCAGAACAGTACAAGGTATTCGCCCAATTGAATAGAATATGCAATTTCGACGTATTAATCATGTTTAATGCGATTTTACGCAGCTTGTGCACGTTTTTTCGATGTTAGTGCCATTTTCAAAAAGTTACAAGTCCGTCGCCGGGACAAAAATGGTTTTACGATTTTCAGAACAGTACAAGGTATTCGCCCAATTGAATAGAATATGCAATTTCGACGTATTAATCATGTTTAATGCGATTTTACGCAGCTTGTGCACGTTTTTTTTATTTTAGTGCCGTTTTAAAAAAGTTACAAGTCCGTCGCCGGGACAAAAATGGTTTTACGATTTTCAGAACAGTACAAGGTATTCGCCCAATTAAATAGAATATGCAATTTCGACGTATTAATCATGTTTAATGCGATTTTACGCAGCTTGTGCACGTTTTTTTTTATTTTAGTGCCGTTTTAAAAAAGTTACCAGTCCGTCGCCGGGACAAAAATAGTTTTACGATTTTCAGAACAGTACAAGGTATTCGCCGAATTGAATACAATATGCAATTTCGTCGTATTAATCATGTTTAATGCGATTTTACGCAGCTTGTGAACGTTTTTTGATGTTAGTGCCATTTTCAAAAAGTTACAAGTCCGTCGCCGGGACATAAATGGTTTTACCATTTTCAGAACAGTGCAAGGTATTTGCCCAATTGAATAGATTATGCAATTTCGACGTATTAATCATGTTTAATGCGATTCTACGCAGCTTGTGCACGTTTTTTCGATGTTAGTGCCATTTTCAAAAAGTTACAAGTACGTCACAGGGACATAAATGGTTTTACAATTTTCAGAAAAGAACAAGGTATTCGCCCAATTGAATAGAATATGCAATTTCGACGTATTAATCATGTTTAATGCGATTTTACGCAGCTTGTGCACGTTTTTTTTATTTTAGTGCCGTTTTAAAAAAGTTACCAGTCCGTCGCCGGGACAAAAATGGTTTTACGATTTTCAGAACAGTAGAATGTATTCGCCCAATTGAATAGAATATGCAATTTCGACGTATTACTCATGTTTAATGCGATTTTACGCAGCTTGTGCACGTTTTTTCGATGTTAGTGCCATTTTCAAAAAGTTACAAGTCCGTCGCCGGGACAAAAATGGTTTTACGATTTTCAGAACAGTAAAAGGTATTCGCCCAATTAAATAGAATATGCAATTTCGACGTATTAATCATGTTTAATGCGATTCTACGCAGCTTGTGCACGTTTTTTCGATGTTAGTGCCATTTTCAAAAAGTTACAAGTCCGTCGCCGGGACAAAAATGGTTTTACGATTTTCAGAACAGTACAAGGTATTCGCCCAATTGAATAGAATATGCAATTTCGACGTATTAATCATGTTTAATGCGATTTTACGCAGCTTGTGCACGTTTTTTCGATGTTAGTGCCATTTTCAAAAAGTTACAAGTACGTCGCCGGGACAAAAATGGTTTTACGATTTTCAGAACAGTACAAGGTATTCGCCCAATTGAATAGAATATGCAATTTCGACGTATTAATCATGTTTAATGCGATTTTACGCAGCTTGTGCACGTTTTTTCGATGTCACGCCTTTTTTCAAAAAGTTACAAGTCCGTCGCCGGGACAAAAATGGTTTTACGATTTTCAGAACAGTACAAGGTATTCGCCCAATTGAATAGAATATGCAAATTCGACGTATTAATCATGTTTAATGCGATTTTACGCAGCTTGTGCAGGTTTTTGTGATTTTAGTGCCGTTTTAAAAAAGTTACAAGTCCGTCGCCGGGACAAAAATGGTTTTACGATTTTCAGAACAGTACAAGGTATTCGCCCAATTGAATAGAATATGCAATTTCGACGTATTAATCATGTTTAATGCGATTTTACGCAGCTTGTGCACGTTTTTTCGATTTTAGTGCCGTTTTAAAAAAGTTACAAGTCCGTCGCCGGGACAAAAATGGTTTTACGATTTTCAGAACAGTACAAGGTATTCGCCCAATTGAATAGAATATGCAATTTCGACGTATTAATCATGTTTAATGCGATTTTACGCAGCTTGTGCACGATTTTTTGATTTTAGTGCCGTTTTAAAAAAGTTACAAGTCCGTCGCCGGGACAAAAATGGTTTTACGATTTTCAGAACTGTACAAAGTATTCTCCCAATCGAATAGAATATGCTATTTCGACGTATTAATCATGTTTAATGCGAATTTACGCCGCTTGTCCCCGTTTTTTTTATTTTAGTGCCGTTTTAAAAAAGTTACAAGTCCGTCGCCGGGACAAAAATGGTTTTACGATTTTCAGAACAGTACAAGGTATTCGCCCAATTGAATAGAATATGCAATTTCGACGTATTAATCATGTTTGATGCGATTTTACGCTGCTTGTGCACGTTTTTTCGATGTTAGTGCCATTTTCAAAAAGTTACAAGTCCGTCGCCGGGACAAAAATGGTTTTACGATTTTCAGAACAGTACAAGGTATTCGCCCAATTGAATAGAATATGCAATTTCGACGTATTAATCATGTTTAATGCGATTTTACGCAGCTTGTGCAGGTTTTTTTGATTTTAGTGCCGTTTTATAAAAGTTACAAGACCGTCGCCGGGACAAAAATGGTTTTACGATTTTCAGAACAGTACAAGGTATTCGCCCAATTGAATAGAATATGCAAATACGACGTATTAGGCATAGAGAATGCGATTTTACGCAGCCTGTGCACGTATTATAGATATTAGTGCCGTTTTAAAAAAGTTGCAAGTCCGTCGCCGGGACAAAAATGGTTTTACGATTCTCAGAACAGTACAAGGTATTCGCCCAATTGAATAGAATATGCAATTTCGACGTATTAATCATGTTTAATGCGATTTTACGCAGCTTGTGCACGTTTTTTCGATGTTAGTGCCATTTTCAAAAAGTTACAAGTCCGTCGCCGGGACAAAAATGGTTTTACGATTTTCAGAACAGTACAAGGTATTCGCCCAATTAAATAGAATATGCAATTTCGACGTATTACTCATGTTTAATGCGATTTTACGCAGCTTGTACAGGTTTTTTTTTATTTTAGTGCCGTTTTAAAAAAGTTACAAGTACGTCGCCGGGACAAAACTGGTTTTACGATTTTCAGAACCTTACAAGGTATTCGCACAATTGAATAGAATATGCAATTTTGACGTATTAATCATGTTTAATGCGATTTTACGCAGCTTGTGCACGTTTTTTCGATGTTAGTGCCGTTTTAAAAAAGTTACAAGTCCGTCGCCGGGACAAAAATGGTTTTACCATTTTTAGAACATTACAAGGTATTCGCACAATTGAATAAAATATGAAATTTTGACGTATTAATCATGTTTAATGCGATTTTACGCAGCTTGTGCACGTTTTTTCGATGTTAGTGCCATTTTCAAAAAGTTACAAGTCCGTCGCCGGGACAAAAATGGTTTTACGATTTTCAGAACAGTAAAAGGTATTCGCCCAATTAAATAGAATATGCAATTTCGACGTATTAATCATGTTTAATGCGATTTTACGCAGCTTGTGCACGTTTTTTTTATTTTAGTGCCGTTTTAAAAAAGTTACAAGTCCGTCGCCGGGACAAAAATGGTTTTACGATTTTCAGAACAGTACAAGGTATTCGCCCAATAGAATAGAATATGCAATTTCGACGTATTACTCATGTTTAATGCGATTTTACGCAGCTTGTGCACGTTTTTTTTATTTTAGTGCCGTTTTAAAAAAGTTACCAGTCCGTCGCCGGGACAAAAATGGTTTTACGATTTTCAGAACAGTACAATGTATTCGCCCAATTGAATAGAATATGCAATTTCGACGTATTAATCATGTTTAATGCGATTTTACGCAGCTTGTGCACGTTTTTTCGATTTTAGTGCCGTTTTAAAAAAGTTACCAGTCCGTCGCCGGGACAAAAATGGTTTTACGATTTTCAGAACAGTACAAGGTATTCGCCCAATTGAATAGAATATGCAATTTCGACGTATTAATCATGTTTAATGCGATTTTACGCAGCTTGTGCACGTTTTTTCGATGTTAGTGCCATTTTCAAAAAGTTACAAGTCCGTCGCCGGGACATAAATGGTTTTACGATTTTCAGAACAGTACAAGGTATTCGCCCAATTAAATAGAATATGCAATTTCGACGTATTGATCATGTTTAATGCGATTTTACGCAGCTTGTGCAGGTTTTTGCGATTTTAGTGCCCTTTGCTAAAAGTTACTAGTCCGTCGCCGGGACAAAAATGGTTTTACGATTTTCAGAACACTACAAGGTATTCGCCGAATTGAATACAATAGGCGATTTCGACGTATTAATCATGTTTAATGCGATTTTACGCAGCTTGTGCACGTTTTTTATTTTAGTGCCGTTTTAAAAAAGTTACAAGTCCGTCGCCGGGACAAAAATGGTTTTACCATTTTTAGAACATTACAAGGTATTCGCACAATTGAATAAAATATGCAATTTCGACGTATTAATCATGTTTAATGCGATTTTACGCAGCTTGTGCACGTTTTTTCGATGTTAGTGCCATTTTCAAAAAGTTACAAGTCCGTCGCCGGGACAAAAATGGTTTTACCATTTTCAGAACAGTACAAGGTATTCGCCCAATTGAATAGAATATGCAATTTCGACGTATTAATCATGTTTAATGCGATTTTACGCAGCTTGTGCACGTTTTTTTTATTTTAGTGCCGTTTTAAAAAAGTTACAAGTCCGTCGCCGGGACAAAAATGGTTTTACGATTTTCAGAACAGTACAAGGTATTCGCCCAATTAAATAGAATATGCAATTTCGACGTATTAATCATGTTTAATGCGATTTTACGCAGCTTGTGCACGTTTTTTCGATGTTAGTGCCATTTTCAAAAAGTTACAAGTACGTCGCCGGGACAAAAATGGTTTTACGATTTTCAGAACAGTACAAGGTATTCGCCCAATTGAATAGAATATGCAATTTCGACGTATTAATCATGTTTAATGCGATTTTACGCAGCTTGTGCACGTTTTTTTATTTTAGTGCCGTTTTAAAAAAGTTACCAGTCCGTCGCCGGGACAAAAATGGTTTTACGATTTTCAGAACAGTACAAGGTATTCGCCCAATTGAATAGAATATGCAATTTCGACGTATTAATCATGTTTAATGCGATTTTACGCAGCTTGTGCACGTTTTTTCGATGTTAGTGCCATTTTCAAAAAGTTACAAGTACGTCGCCGGGACAAAAATGGTTTTACGATTTTCAGAACAGTACAATGTATTCGCCCAATTGAATAGAATATGCAATTTCGACGTATTAATCATGTTTAATGCGATTTTACGCAGCTTGTGCACGTTTTTTTTATTTTAGTGCCGTTTTAAAAAAGTTACCAGTCCGTCGCCGGGACAAAAATGGTTTTACGATTTTCAGAACAGTACAAGGTATTCGCCGAATTGAATACAATATGCAATTTCGACGTATTAATCATGTTTAATGCGATTTTACGCAGCTTGTGCACGTTTTTTCGATGTTAGTGCCATTTTCAAAAAGTTACAAGTCCGTCGCCGGGACATAAATGGTTTTACGATTTTCAGAACAGTACAAGGTATTCGCCCAATTAAATAGAATATGCAATTTCGACGTATTGATCATGTTTAATGCGATTTTACGCAGCTTGTGCACGTTTTTTCGATGTTAGTGCCATTTTCAAAAAGTTACAAGTACGTCGCCGGGACAAAAATGGTTTTACGATTTTCAGAACAGTACAAGGTATTCGCCCAATTGAATAGAATATGCAATTTCGACGTATTAATCATGTTTAATGCGATTTTACGCAGCTTGTGCACGTTTTTTCGATATTAGTGCCGTTTTAAAAAAGTTACAAGTCCGTCGCCGGGACAAAAATGGTTTTACCATTTTCAGAACAGTACAAGGTATTCGCCCAATTGAATAGAATATGCAATTTCGACGTATTAATCATGTTTAATGCGATTTTACGCAGCTTGTGCACGTTTTTTTCGATGTTAGTGCCATTTTCAAAAAGTTACAAGTCCGTCGCCGGGACAAAAATGGTTTTACCATTTTCAGAACAGTACAAGGTATTCGCCCACTTAAATAGAATATGCAATTTCGACGTATTAATTATGGTTAATGCGATTTTACGCAGCTTGTGCACGTTTTTTTTATTTTAGTGCCGTTTTAAAAAAGTTGCAAGTCCGTCGCCGGGACAAAAATGGTTTTACGATTCTCAGAACAGTACAAGGTATACGCCGAATTGAATAGAATATGCAATTTCGACGTATTACTCATGTTTAATGCGATTTTACGCAGCTTGTGCACGTTTTTTCGATATTAGTGCCGTTTTAAAAAAGTTACAAGTCCGTCGCCGGGACATAAATGGTTTTACGATTTTCAGAACAGTACAAGGTATTCGCCCAATTAAATAGAATATGCAATTTCGACGTATTGATCATGTTTAATGCGATTTTACGCAGCTTGTGAACGTTTTTTGATGTTAGTGCCATTTTCAAAAAGTTACAAGTCTGTCGCCGGGACATAAATGGTTTTACCATTTTCAGAACAGTGCAAGGTATTTGCCCAATCGAATAGATTATACAATTTCGACGTATTAATCATGTTTAATGCGATTTTACGCAGCTTGTGCACGTTTTTTTTTATTTTAGTGCCGTTTTAAAAAAGTTACCAGTCCGTCGCCGGGACAAAAATAGTTTTACGATTTTCAGAACAGTACAAGGTATTCGCCGAATTGAATACAATATGCAATTTCGTCGTATTAATCATGTTTAATGCGATTTTACGCAGCTTGTGCACGTTTTTTCGATGTTAGTGCCATTTTCAAAAAGTTACAAGTCCGTCGCCGGGACATAAATGGTTTTACGATTTTCAGAACAGTACAAGGTATTCGCCCAATTGAATAGAATATGCAATTTCGACGTATTAATCATGTTTAATGCGATTTTACGCAGCTTGTGCACGTTTTTTCGATGTTAGTGCCATTTTCAAAAAGTTACAAGTCCGTCGCCGGGACATAAATGGTTTTACGATTTTCAGAACAGTACAAGGTATTCGCCCAATTGAATAGAATATGCAATTTCGACGTATTAATCATGTTTAATGCGATTTTACGCAGCTTGTGCACGTTTTTTCGATGTTAGTGCCATTTTCAAAAAGTTACAAGTCCGTCGCCGGGACATAAATGGTTTTACGATTTTCAGAACAGTACAAGGTATTCGCCCAATTGAATAGAATATGCAATTTCGACGTATTAATCATGTTTAATGCGATTTTACGCAGCTTGTGCACGTTTTTTTTATTTTAGTGCCGTTTTAAAAAAGTTATAGGTAGATCGCCGGGTCGAAAAAGAGTTTAGCATTTTCAGAACAGTATAAGGTATTCGCACAATTGAATAGAATATGCAATTTCGACGTATTAATCATGTTTAATGCGATTTTACGCAGCTTGTGCACGTTTTTTCGATGTTAGTGCCATTTTAAAAAAGATACAAGTCCGTCGCCGGGACAAAAATGGTTTTACGATTTTCAGAACAGTACAAGGTATTCGCCCAATTGAATAGAATATGCAATTTCGACGTATTAATCATGTTTAATGCGATTTTACGCAGCTTGTGCACGTTTTTTTTATTTTAGTGCCGTTTTAAAAAAGTTACCAGTCCGTCGCCGGGACAAAAATGGTTTTACGATTTTCAGAACAGTAAAAGGTATTCGCCGAATTGAATAGAATATGCAATTTCGACGTATTAATCATGTTTAATGCGATTTTACGCAGCTTGTGCACGTTTTTTCGATGTTAGTGCCATTTTCAAAAAGTTACAAGTCCGTCGCCGGGACATAAATGGTTTTACGATTTTCAGAACAGTACAAGGTATTCGCCCAATTAAATAGAATATGCAATTTCGACGTATTAATCATGTTTAATGCGATTTTACGCAGCTTGTGCACGTTTTTTCGATATTAGTGCCGTTTTAAAAAAGATACAAGTCCGTCGCCGGGACAAAAATGGTTTTACGATTTTCAGAACAGTACAAGGTATTCGCCCAATTGAATAGAATATGCAATTTCGACGTATTAATCATGTTTAATGCGATTTTACGCAGCTTGTGCACGTTTTTTCGATATTAGTGCCGTTTTAAAAAAGATACAAGTCCGTCGCCGGGACAAAAATGGTTTTACGATTTTCAGAACAGTACAAGGTATTCGCCCAATTGAATAGAATATGCAATTTCGACGTATTACTCATGTTTAATGCGATTTTACGCAGCTTGTGCACGTTTTTTTCGATGTTAGTGCCATTTTCAAAAAGTTACAAGTCCGTCGCCGGGACAAAAATGGTTTTACCATTTTCAGAACAGTACAAGGTATTCGCCCAATTGAATAGAATATGCAATTTCGACGTATTAATCATGTTTAATGCGATTTTACGCAGCTTGTGCACGTTTTTTTTATTTTAGTGCCGTTTTAAAAAAGTTACCAGTCCGTCGCCGGGACAAAAATGGTTTTACGATTTTCAGAACAGTACAAGGTATTCGCCCAATTGAATAGAATATGCAATTTCGACGTATTAATCATGTTTAATGCGATTTTACGCAGCTTGTGCACGTTTTTTCGATGTTAGTGCCATTTTCAAAAAGTTACAAGTCCGTCGCCGGGACATAAATGGTTTTACGATTTTCAGAACAGTACAAGGTATTCGCCCAATTAAATAGAATATGCAATTTCGACGTATTGATCATGTTTAATGCGATTTTACGCAGCTTGTGCACGTTTTTTTATTTTAGTGCCGTTTTAAAAAAGTTACCAGTCCGTCGCCGGGACAAAAATGGTTTTACGATTTTCAGAACAGTACAATGTATTCGCCCAATTGAATAGAATATGCAATTTCGACGTATTAATCATGTTTAATGCGATTTTACGCAGCTTGTGCACGTTTTTTCGATATTAGTGCCGTTTTAAAAAAGATACAAGTCCGTCGCCGGGACAAAAATGGTTTTACGATTTTCAGAACAGTACAAGGTATTCGCCCAATTAAATAGAATATGCAATTTCGACGTATTAATCATGTTTAATGCGATTTTACGCAGCTTGTGCACGTTTTTTTATTTTAGTGCCGTTTTAAAAAAGTTACCAGTCCGTCGCCGGGACAAAAATGGTTTTACGATTTTCAGAACAGTACAATGTATTCGCCCAATTGAATAGAATATGCAATTTCGACGTATTAATCATGTTTAATGCGATTTTAAGCAGCTTGTGCACGTTTTTTCGATATTAGTGCCGTTTTAAAAAAGTTACAAGTCCGTCGCCGGGACAAAAATGGTTTTACGATTTTCAGAACAGTACAAGGTATTCGCCCAATTGAATAGAATATGCAATTTCGACGTATTACTCATGTTTAATGCGATTTTACGCAGCTTGTGAACGTTTTTTGATGTTAGTGCCATTTTCAAAAAGTTACAAGTCCGTCGCCGGGACAAAAATGGTTTTACGATTTTCAGAACAGTACAAGGTATTCGCCCAATTGAATAGAATATGCAATTTCGACGTATTAATCATGTTTAATGCGATTTTACGCAGCTTGTGCACGTTTTTTCGATATTAGTGCCGTTTTAAAAAAGTTACAAGTCCGTCGCCGGGACATAAATGGTTTTACCATTTTCAGAACAGTACAAGGTATTCGCCCAATTGAATAGAAAATGCAATTTCGACGTATTAATCGTGTTTAAGGCGATTTTACGGAGCTTGGGCACGTTTTTTAGATGTTAGTGCCATTTTCAAAAAGTTACAAGTCCGTCGCCGGGACAAAAATGGTTTTACGATTGTTAGAACAGTACAAGGTATTCGCCCAATTAAATAGAATATGCAATTTCGACGTATTAATCATGTTTAATGCGATTTTACGCAGCTTGTGCACATTTATTTTATTTTAGTGCCGTTTTAAAAAAGTTACAAGTCCGTCGCCGGGACAAAAATGGTTTTACGATTCTCAGAACAGTACAAGGTATTCGCCGAATTGAATAGAATATGCAATTTCGACGTATTACTCATGTTTAATGCGATTTTACGCAGCTTGTGCACGTTTTTTCGATATTAGTGCCGTTTTAAAAAAGTTACAAGTCCGTCGCCGGGACAAAAATGGTTTTACGATTTTCAGAACAGTACAAGGTATTCGCCGAATTGAATACAATATGCAATTTCGACGTATTAATCATGTTTAATGCGATTTTACGCAGCTTGTGCACGTTTTTTCGATGTTAGTGCCATTTTCAAAAAGTTACAAGTCCGTCGCCGGGACATAAATGGTTTTACGATTTTCAGAACAGTACAAGGTATTCGCCCAATTGAATAGAATATGCAATTTCGACGTATTAATCATGTTTAATGCGATTTTACGCAGCTTGTGCACGTTTTTTTTATTTTAGTGCCGTTTTAAAAAAGTTACCAGTCCGTCGCCGGGACAAAAATGGTTTTACGATTTTCAGAACAGTAGAATGTATTCGCCCAATTGAATAGAATATGCAATTTCGACGTATTACTCATGTTTAATGCGATTTTACGCAGCTTGTGCACGTTTTTTCGATGTTAGTGCCATTTTCAAAAAGTTACAAGTCCGTCGCCGGGACAAAAATGGTTTTACGATTTTCAGAACAGTAAAAGGTATTCGCCCAATTAAATAGAATATGCAATTTCGACGTATTAATCATGTTTAATGCGATTCTACGCAGCTTGTGCACGTTTTTTCGATGTTAGTGCCATTTTCAAAAAGTTACAAGTACGTCGCAGGGACATAAATGGTTTTACAATTTTCAGAAAAGAACAAGGTATTCGCCCAATTGAATAGAATATGCAATTTCGACGTATTAATCATGTTTAATGCGATTTTACGCAGCTTGTGCGCGTTTTTTTCGATGTTAGTGCCATTTTCAAAAAGTTACAAGTCCGTCGCCGGGACATAAATGGTTTTACGATTTTCAGAACAGTAGAATGTATTCGCCCAATTGAATAGAATATGCAATTTCGACGTATTACTCATGTTTAATGCGATTTTACGCAGCTTGTGCACGTTTTTTCGATGTTAGTGCCATTTTCAAAAAGTTACAAGTCCGTCGCCGGGACAAAAATGGTTTTACGATTTTCAGAACAGTACAAGGTATTCGCCCAATTGAATAGAATATGCAATTTCGACGTATTAATCATGTTTAATGCGATTTTACGCAGCTTGTGCACGTTTTTTCGATATTAGTGCCGTTTTAAAAAAGTTACAAGTCCGTCGCCGGGACATAAATGGTTTTACGATTTTCAGAACAGTACAAGGTATTCGCCGAATTGAATAGAATATGCAATTTCGACGTATTAATCATGTTTAATGCGATTTTACGCAGCTTGTGCACGTTTTTTCGATATTAGTGCCGTTTTAAAAAAGTTACAAGTCCGTCGCCGGGACATAAATGGTTTTACGATTTTCAGAACAGTACAAGGTATTCGCCCAATTAAATAGAATATGCAATTTCGACGTATTAATCATGTTTAATGCGATTTTACGCAGCTTGTGCACGTTTTTTCGATGTTAGTGCCATTTTCAAAAAGTTACAAGTACGTCGCCGGGACAAAAATGGTTTTACGATTTTCAGAACAGTACAAGGTATTCGCCCAATTGAATAGAATATGCAATTTCGACGTATTAATCATGTTTAATGCGATTTTACGCAGCTTGTGCACGTTTTTTTTATTTTAGTGCCGTTTTAAAAAAGTTGCAAGTCCGTCGCCGGGACAAAAATGGTTTTACGATTCTCAGAACAGTACAAGGTATACGCCGAATTGAATAGAATATGCAATTTCGACGTATTACTCATGTTTAATGCGATTTTACGCAGCTTGTGCACGTTTTTTCGATATTAGTGCCGTTTTAAAAAAGTTACAAGTCCGTCGCCGGGACAAAAATGGTTTTACCATTTTCAGAACAGTACAAGGTATTCGCGCAATTGAATAGATTATGCAATTTCGACGTATTAATCATGTTTAATGCGATTTTACGCAGCTTGTGCACGTTTTTTCGATATTAGTGCCGTTTTAAAAAAGTTACAAGTCCGTCGCCGGGACAAAAATGGTTTTACCATTTTTAGAACATTACAAGGTATTCGCACAATTGAATAAAATATGCAATTTCGACGTATTAATCATGTTTAATGCGATTTTACGCAGCTTGTGCACGTTTTTTCGATGTTAGTGCCATTTTCAAAAAGTTACAAGTCCGTCGCCGGGACAAAAATGGTTTTACGATTTTCAGAACAGTACAAGGTATTCGCCCAATTGAATAGAATATGCAATTTCGACGTATTAATCATGTTTAATGCGATTTTACGCAGCTTGTGCACGTTTTTTTTATTTTAGTGCCGTTTTAAAAAAGTTACCAGTCCGTCGCCGGGACAAAAATGGTTTTACGATTTTCAGAACAGTAGAATGTATTCGCCCAATTGAATAGAATATGCAATTTCGACGTATTAATCATGTTTAATGCGATTTTACGCAGCTTGTGCACGTTTTTTCGATGTTAGTGCCGTTTTAAAAAAGTTACCAGTCCGTCGCCGGGACAAAAATGGTTTTACGATTTTCAGAACAGTAGAATGTATTCGCCCAATTGAATAGAATATGCAATTTCGACGTATTACTCATGTTTAATGCGATTTTACGCAGCTTGTGCACGTTTTTTCGATGTTAGTGCCATTTTCAAAAAATTAAAAGTTCCGTGGCGGGACCAAAAAGGTTTTACCATTTTTAGAACATTACAAGGTATTCGCACAATTGAATAAAATATGCAATTTTGACGTATTAATCATGTTTAATGCGATTTTACACAGCTTGTGCACGTTATTTTGATGTTCGTGGCGTTCTCAGAAAGTTACAAGTCAATCGCCGGGACAAAAATGGTTTTACCATTTTCAGAACAGTAAAAGGTATTCGCCCAATTAAATAGAATATGCAATTTCACCGTATTAATCATGTTTAATGCGATTTTACGCAGCTTGTGCACGTTTTTTTTATTTTAGTGCCGTTTTAAAAAAGTTGCAAGTCCGTCGCCGGGACAAAAATGGTTTTACCATTTTCAGAACAGTACAAGGTATTCGCCCACTTAAATAGAATATGCAATTTCGACGTATTAATCATGTTTAATGCGATTTTACGCAGCTTGTGCACGTTTTTTCGATGTTAGTGCCATTTTCAAAAAGTTACAAGTCCGTCGCCGGGACAAAAATGGTTTTACGATTTTCAGAACAGTACAAGGTATTCGCCCAATTAAATAGAATATGCAATTTCCACTTATTGATCATGTTTAATTCGATTTTACGCAGCTTGTGCACGTTTTTTCGATTTTAGTGCCGTTTTAAAAAAGATACAAGTCCGTCGCCGGGACAAAAATGGTTTTACGATTTTCAGAACAGTACAAGTTATTCGCCCAATTGAATAGAATATGCAATTTCGACGTATTAATCATGTTTTATGCGATTTTACGCAGCTTGTACACGTTTTTTCGATTTTAGTGCCGTTTTGAATAAGTTACAAGTCCGTCGCCGGGACAAAAATGGTTTTACGATTTTCAGAACAGTACAAGGTATTCGCCCAATTGAATAGAATATGCAAATTCGACGTATTAATCATGTTTAATGCGATTTTACGCAGCTTGTGCACGTTTTTTCGATGTTAGTGCCATTTTCAAAAAGTTACAAGTCCGTCGCCGGGACAAAAATGGTTTTACGATTTTCAGAACAGTACAAGGTATTCGCCCAATTGAATAGAATATGCAATTTCGACGTATTAATCATGTTTAATGCGATTTTACGCAGCTTGTGCACGTTTTTTTTATTTTAGTGCCGTTTTAAAAAAGTTACAAGTCCGTCGCCGGGACAAAAATGGTTTTACGATTCTCAGAACAGTACAAGGTATTCGCCGAATTGAATAGAATATGCAATTTCGACGTATTAATCATGTTTAATGCGATTTTACGCAGCTTGTGCACGTTTTTTTTATTTTAGTGCCGTTTTAAAAAAGTTACAAGTCCGTCGCCGGGACAAAAATGGTTTTACGATTTTCAGAACAGTACAAGGTATTCGCCGAATTGAATACAATATGCAATTTCGACGTATTAATCATGTTTAATGCGATTTTACGCAGCTTGTGCACGTTTTTTCGATGTTAGTGCCATTTTCAAAAAGTTACAAGTCCGTCGCCGGGACAAAAATGGTTTTACGATTTTCAGAACAGTACAAGGTATTCGCCCAATTGAATAGAATATGCAATTTCGACGTATTAATCATGTTTAATGCGATTTTACGCAGCTTGTGCACGTTTTTTCGATGTTAGTGCCATTTTCAAAAAGTTACAAGTCCGTCGCCGGGACATAAATGGTTTTACGATTTTCAGAACAGTACAAGGTATTCGCCCAATTGAATAGAATATGCAATTTCGACGTATTAATCATGTTTAATGCGATTTTACGCAGCTTGTGCACGTTTTTTCGATATTAGTGCCGTTTTAAAAAAGTTACAAGTCCGTCGCCGGGACAAAAATGGTTTTACGATTTTCAGAACAGTACAAGGTATTCGCCCAATTGAATAGAATATGCAATTTCGACGTATTAATCATGTTTAATGCGATTTTACGCAGCTTGTGCACGTTTTTTCGATGTTAGTGCCATTTTCAAAAAGTTACAAGTCCGTCGCCGGGACAAAAATGGTTTTACGATTTTCAGAACAGTAAAAGGTATTCGCCCAATTAAATAGAATATGCAATTTCGACGTATTAATCATGTTTAATGCGATTTTACGCAGCTTGTGCACATTTTTTTTATTTTAGAGCCGTTTTAAAAAAGTTACAAGTCCGTCGCCGGGACAAAAATGGTTTTACGATTTTCAGAACAGTACAAGGTATTCGCCCAATTGAATAGAATATGCAATTTCGACGTATTAATCATGTTTAATGCGATTTTACGCAGCTTGTGCACGTTTTTTCGATGTTAGTGCCATTTTCAAAAAGTTACAAGTACGTCGCCGGGACAAAAATGGTTTTACGATTTTCAGAACAGTACAATGTATTCGCCCAATTGAATAGAATATGCAATTTCGACGTATTAATCATGTTTAATGCGATTTTACGCAGCTTGTGCACGTTTTTTTTATTTTAGTGCCGTTTTAAAAAAGTTACAAGTCCGTCGCCGGGACAAAAATGGTTTTACGATTTTCAGAACAGTACAAGGTATTCGCCCAATTGAATAGAATATGCAATTTCGACGTATTAATCATGTTTAATGCGATTTTACGCAGCTTGTGCACGTTTTTTCGATGTTAGTGCCATTTTCAAAAAGTTACAAGTCCGTCGCCGGGACAAAAATGGTTTTACGATTTTCAGAACAGTACAAGGTATTCGCCCAATTGAATAGAATATGCAATTTCGACGTATTAATCATGTTTAATGCGATTTTACGCAGCTTGTGCACGTTTTTTCGATGTTAGTGCCATTTTAAAAAAGTTACAAGTCCGTCGCCGGGACAAAAATGGTTTTACGATTTTCAGAACAGTACAAGGTATTCGCCCAATTGAATAGAATATGCAATTTCGACGTATTAATCATGTTTAATGCGATTTTACGCAGCTTGTGCACGTTTTTTCGATATTAGTGCCGTTTTAAAAAAGTTACAAGTCCGTCGCCGGGACAAAAATGGTTTTACGATTTTCAGAACAGTACAAGGTATTCGCCCAATTGAATAGAATATGCAATTTCGACGTATTAATCATGTTTAATGCGATTTTACACATCTTGTGAACGTCTTGTCGCGGTTAGTGGTATTTTTCAAAGGTCACAAGCCCGTTGACAGGACAAAAATGGTTTTACGATTTTCAGAACAGTACAAGGTATTGGCCCAATTGAATAGAATATGCAATTTCGACGTATTAATCATGTTTAATGCGATTTTACGCAGCTTGTGCACGTTTTTTTTATTTTAGTGCCGTTTTAAAAAAGTTACCAGTCCGTCGCCGGGACAAAAATGGTTTTACGATTTTCAGAACAGTACAAGGTATTCGCCCAATTGAATAGAATATGCAATTTCGACGTATTAATCATGTTTAATGCGATTTTACGCAGCTTGTGCACGTTTTTTCGATTTTAGTGCCGTTTTAAAAAAGTTACAAGTCCGTCGCCGGGACAAAAATGGTTTTACGATTTTCAGAACAGTACAAGGTATTCGCCCAATTAAATAGAATATGCAATTTCGACGTATTAATCATGTTTAATGCGATTTTACGCAGCTTGTGCACGTTTTTTCGATGTTAGTGCCATTTTCAAAAAGTTACAAGTCCGTCGCCGGGACAAAAATGGTTTTACGATTTTCAGAACAGTACAAGGTATTCGCCCAATTAAATAGAATATGCAATTTCGACGTATTAATCATGTTTAATGCGATTTTACGCAGCTTGTGCACGTTTTTTCGATGTTAGTGCCATTTTCAAAAAGTTACAAGTACGTCGCCGGGACAAAAATGGTTTTACGATTTTCAGAACAGTACAAGGTATTCGCACAATTGAATAGATTATGCAATTTCGACGTATTAAGTATGGTTAATGCGATTTTAAGCAGCTTGTGCACGTTTTTTCGATATTAGTGCCGTTTTAAAAAAGATACAAGTCCGTCGCCGGGACAAAAATGGTTTTACGATTTTCAGAACAGTACAAGGTATTCGCCCAATTGAATAGAATATGCAATTTCGACGTATTAATCATGTTTAATGCGATTTTACGCAGCTTGTGCACGTTTTTTCGATATTAGTGCCGTTTTAAAAAAGATACAAGTCCGTCGCCGGGACAAAAATGGTTTTACGATTTTCAGAACAGTACAAGGTATTCGCCCAATTAAATAGAATATGCAATTTCGACGTATTAATTATGTTTAATGCGATTTTACGCAGCTTGTGCACGTTTTTTCGATATTAGTGCCGTTTTAAAAAAGATACAAGTCCGTCGCCGGGACAAAAATGGTTTTACGATTTTCAGAACAGTACAAGGTATTCGCCCAATTGAATAGAATATGCAATTTCGACGTATTAATCATGTTTAATGCGATTTTACGCAGCTTGTGCACGTTTTTTCGATGTTAGTGCCGTTTTAAAAAAGTTACAAGTCCGTCGCCGGGACAAAAATGGTTTTACCATTTTCAGAACAGTACAAGGTATTCGCCCAATTAAATAGAATATGCAATTTCGACGTATTAATCATGTTTAATGCGATTTTACGCAGCTTGTGCACGTTTTTTCGATGTTAGTGCCATTTTCAAAAAGTTACAAGTCCGTCGCCGGGACAAAAATGGTTTTACGATTTTCAGAACAGTACAATGTATTCGCCCAATTGAATAGAATATGCAATTTCGACGTATTAATCATGTTTAATGCGATTTTACGCAGCTTGTGCACGTTTTTTTTATTTTAGTGCCGTTTTAAAAAAGTTGCAAGTCCGTCGCCGGGACAAAAATGGTTTTACGATTTTCAGAACAGTACAAGGTATTCGCCGAATTGAATACAATATGCAATTTCGACGTATTAATCATGTTTAATGCGATTTTACGCAGCTTGTGCACGTTTTTTCGATGTTAGTGCCATTTTCAAAAAGTTACAAGTCCGTCGCCGGGACATAAATGGTTTTACGATTTTCAGAACAGTACAAGGTATTCGCCCAATTGAATAGAATATGCAATTTCGACGTATTAATCATGTTTAATGCGATTTTACGCAGCTTGTGCACGTTTTTTCGATGTTAGTGCCATTTTCAAAAAGTTACAAGTCCGTCGCCGGGACAAAAATGGTTTTACGATTTTCAGAACAGTACAAGGTATTCGCCCAATTGAATAGAATATGCAATTTCGACGTATTAATCATGTTTAATGCGATTTTACGCAGCTTGTGCACGTTTTTTTTATTTTAGTGCCGTTTTAAAAAAGTTACCAGTCCGTCGCCGGGACAAAAATGGTTTTACGATTTTCAGAACATTACAAGGTATTCGCCGAATTGAATACAATATGCAATTTCGACGTATTAATCATGTTTAATGCGATTTTACGCAGCTTGTGCACGATTTTTCGATGTTAGTGCCGTTTTCAAAAAGTTACAAGTCCGTCGCCGGGACAAAAATGGTTTTACGATTTTCAGAACAGTACAAGGTATTCGCCCAATTAAATAGAATATGCAATTTCGACGTATTACTCATGTTTAATGCGATTTTACGCAGCTTGTGCACGTTTTTTCGATATTAGTGCCGTTTTAAAAAAGTTACAAGTACGTCGCCGGGACAAAAATGATTTTACGATTTTCAGAACAGTACAAGGTATTCGCCCAATTGAATAGAATATGCAATTTCGACGTATTAATCATGTTTAATGCGATTTTACGCAGCTTGTGCACGTTTTTTCGATATTAGTGCCGTTTTAAAAAAGTTACAAGTCCGTCGCCGGGACAAAAATGGTTTTACCATTTTTAGAACATTACAAGGTATTCGCCCAATTGAATAAAATATGCAATTTCGACGTATTAATCATGTTTAATGCGATTTTACGCAGCTTGTGCACGTTTTTTCTATGTTAGTGCCGTTTTCAAAAAGTTACAAGTCCGTCGCCGGGACAAAAATGGTTTTACGATTTTCAGAACAGTACAAGGTATTCGCCCAATTAAATAGAATATGCAATTTCGACGTATTAATCATGTTTAATGCGATTTTACGCAGCTTGTGCACATTTTTTTGATTTTAGTGCCGTTTTACAAAAGTTACAAGTCCGTCGCCGGGACAAAAATGGTTTTACCATTTTCAGAACAGTACAAGGTATTCGCCCAATTGAATAGAATATGCAATTTCGACGAATTAATCATGTTTGATGCGATTGTACGCAGCTTGTGCACGTTTTTTCGATGTTAGTGCCATTTTCAAAAAGTTACAAGTCTGTCGCCGGGACAAAAATGGTTTTACGATTTTCAGAACAGTACAAGGTATTCGCCCAATTGAATAGAATATGCAATTTCGACGTATTAATCATGTTTAATGCGATTTTACGCAGCTTGTGCACGTTTTTTCGATGTTAGTGCCATTTTCAAAAAGTTACAAGTCCGTCGCCGGGACAAAAATGGTTTTACGATTTTCAGAACAGTACAAGGTATTCGCCCAATTGAATAGAATATGCAATTTCGACGTATTAATCATGTTTAATGCGATTTTACGCAGCTTGTGCAGGTTTTTTCGATGTTAGTGCCATTTTCAAAAAGTTACAAGTCCGTCGCCGGGACAAAAATGGTTTTACGATTTTCAGAACAGTACAAGGTATTCGCTCAATTAAATAGAATATGCAATTTCGACGTATTAATCATGTTTAATGCGATTTTACGCAGCTTGTGCACGTTTTTTCGATTTTAGTGCCGTTTTACAAAAGTTACAAGCCCGTCGCCGGGACAAAAATGGTTTTACGATTTTCAGAACAGTACAAGGTATTCGCCCAATTGAATAGAATATGCAAATTCGACGTATTAATCATGTTTAATGCGATTTTACGCAGCTTGTACACGTTTTTTTTATTTTAGTGCCATTTTACAAAAGTTACAAGTCCGTCGACGGTACAAAAATGGTTTTACGATTTTCAGAACAGTACAAGGTATTCGCCCAATTGAATAGAATATGCAAATACCTTGTACTGTTCTGAAAATCGTAAAACCATTTATGTCCCGGCGACGGACTTGTAACTTTTTTAAAATGGCACTAAATAAAAAAAACGTGAACAAGCTGCGTAAAACCGCATTAAACATGATTAATACGTCGAAATTGCATATTCTATTCAATTGGGCGAATACCTTGTACTGTTCTGAAAATGGTAAAACCATTTTTGTCCCGGCGACGGACTTGTAACTTTTTGAAAATGGCACTAACATCGAAAAAAACGTGCACAAGCTGCGTAAAATCGCATTAAACATGATTAATACGTCGAAATTGCATATTCTATTCAATTCGGCGAATACCTTGTACTGTTCTGAAAATCGTAAAACCATTTTTGTCCCGGCGACGGACTTGTAACTTTTTTAAAACGGCTCTAAAATAAAAAAAACGTGCACAAGCTGCGTAAAATCGCATTAAACATGATTAATACGTCGAAATTGCATATTCTATTTAATTGGGCGAATACCTTTTACTGTTCTGAAAATCGTAAAACCATTTATGTCCCGGCGACGGACTTGTAACTTTTTGAAAATGGCACTAACATCAAAAAACGTTCACAAGCTGCGTAAAATCGCATTAAACATGATTAATACGACGAAATTGCATATTGTATTCAATTCGGCGAATACCTTGTACTGTTCTGAAAATCGTAAAACTATTTATGTCCCGGCGACGGACTTATAACTTTTTTAAAACGGCACTAAAATAGAAAAAAACGTGCACAAGCTGCGTAAAATCGCATTAAACATGATCAATACGTCGAAATTGCATATTCTATTTAATTGGGCGAATACCTTGTACTGTTCTGAAAATCGTAAAACCATTTATGTCCCGGCGACGGACTTGTAACTTTTTGAAAATGGCACTAACATCGAAAAAACGTGCACAAGCTGCGTAAAATCGCATTAAACATGATTAATACGTCGAAATTGCATATTCTATTCAATTGGGCGAATACCTTGTACTGTTCTGAAAATCGTAAAACCATTTTTGTCCCGGCGACGGACTGGTAACTTTTTTAAAACGGCACTAAAATAAAAAAAACGTGCACAAGCTGCGTAAAATCGCATTAAACATGATTAATACGTCGAAATTGCATATTCTATTCAATTGGGCGAATACCTTGTTCTGTTCTGAAAATTGTAAAACCATTTATGTCCCTGCGACGGACTTGTAACTTTTTGAAAATGGCACTAACATCGAAAAAAACGTGCACAAGCTGCGTAAAATCGCATTAAACATGAGTAATACGTCGAAATTGCATATTCTATTCAATTGGGCGAATACCTTGTACTGTTCTGAAAATCGTAAAACCATTTTTGTCCCGGCGACGGACTTGTAACTTTTTGAAAATGGCACTAACATCGAAAAAAACGTGCACAAGCTGCGTAAAATCGCATTAAACATGATTAATACGTCGAAGTTCCATACTCTATCCCTTTGGGCGAATACCTCGAACTGTTCTGAAAATCGTAAAACCATTTTTGTCCCGGCGACGGACTGGTAACTTTTTTAAAACGGCACTAAAATAAAAAAAACGTGCACAAGCTGCGTAAAATCGCATTAAACATGAGTAATACGTCGAAATTGCATATTCTATTCAATTGGGCGAATACCTTGTACTGTTCTGAAAATCGTAAAACCATTTATGTCCCGGCGACGGACTTGTAACTTTTTTAAAATGGCACTAACATAAAAAAAACGTGCACAAGCTGCGTAAAATCGCATTAAACATGATTAATACGTCGAAATTGCATATTCTATTCAATTGGGCGAATACCTTGTACTGTTCTGAAAATCGTAAAACCATTTTTGTCCCGGCGACGGACTGGTAACTTTTTTAAAACGGCACTAAAATAAAAAAAACGTGCACAAGCTGCGTAAAATCGCATTAAACATGATTAATACGTCGAAATTGCATATTCTATTTAATTGGGCGAATACCTTGTACTGTTCTGAAAATCGTAAAACCATTTTTGTCCCGGCGACGGACTTGTAACTTTTTGAAAATGGCACTAACATAAAAAAAACGTGCACAAGCTGCGTAAAATCGCATTAAACATGATTAATACGTCGAAATTGCATATTCTATTCAATTGGGCGAATACCTTGTACTGTTCTGAAAATCGTAAAACCATTTTTGTCCCGGCGACGGACTTGTATCTTTTTTAAAACGGCACTAATATCGAAAAAACGTGCACAAGCTGCGTAAAATCGCATTAAACATGATTAATACGTCGAAATTGCATATTCTATTCAATTGGGCGAATACCTTGTACTGTTCTGAAAATCGTAAAACCATTTTTGTCCCGGCGACGGACTTGTAACTTTTTGAAAATGGCACTAACATCGAAAAAACGTGCACAAGCTGCGTAGAATCGCATTAAACATGATTAATACGTCGAAATTGCATAATCTATTCAATTGGGCAAATACCTTGCACTGTTCTGAAAATGGTAAAACCATTTATGTCCCGGCGACGGACTTGTAACTTTTTGAAAATGGCACTAACATCGAAAAAACGTGCACAAGCTGCGTAAAATCGCATTAAACATGATTAATACGTCGAAATTGCATATTCTATTCAATTGGGCGAATACCTTGTACTGTTCTGAAAATCGTAAAACCATTTTTGTCCCGGCGACGGACTGGTAACTTTTTTAAAACGGCACTAAAATAAAAAAAACGTGCACAAGCTGCGTAAAATCGCATTAAACATGATTAATACGTCGAAATTGCATATTCTATTCAATTGGGCGAATACCTTGTACTGTTCTGAAAATCGTAAAACCATTTTTGTCCCGGCGACGGACTTGTAACTTTTTTAAAACGGCACTAAAATAAAAAAAACGTGCACAAGCTGCGTAAAATCGCATTAAACATGATTAATATGTCGAAATTGCATATTCTATTCAATTGGGCGAATACCTTGTACTGTTCTGAAAATCGTAAAACCATTTTTGTCCCGGCGACGGACTTGTAACTTTTTTAAAACGGCTCTAAAATAAAAAAAATGTGCACAAGCTGCGTAAAATCGCATTAAACATGATTAATACGTCGAAATTGCATATTCTATTCAATTGTGCGAATACCTTGTACTGTTCTGAAAACGTAAAACCATTTTTGTCCCGGCGACGGACTTGTAACTTTTTTAAAACGGCACTAATATCGAAAAAACGTGCACAAGCTGCGTAAAATCGCATTAAACATGATTAATACGTCGAAATTGCATATTCTATTCAATTGGGCGAATACCTTGTACTGTTCTGAAAATCGTAAAACCATTTTTGTCCCGGCGACGGACTTGTAACTTTTTTAAAACGGCTCTAAAATAAAAAAAATGTGCACAAGCTGCGTAAAATCGCATTAAACATGATTAATACGTCGAAATTGCATATTCTATTCAATTGGGCGAATACCTTGTACTGTTCTGAAAATTGTAAAACCATTTTTGTCCCGGCGACGGACTTGTAACTTTTTTAAAACGGCACTAAAATAAAAAAAACGTGCACAAGCTGCGTAAAATCGCATTAAACATGATTAATACGTCGAAATTGCATATTCTATTCAATTGGGCGAATACCTTGTACTGTTCTGAAAATCGTAAAACCATTTTTGTCCCGGCGACGGACTTGTAACTTTTTTAAAACGGCACTAAAATAAAAAAAACGTGCACAAGCTGCGTAAAATCGCATTAAACATGATTAATACGTCGAAATTGCATATTCTATTTAATTGGGCGAATACCTTGTACTGTTCTGAAAATGGTAAAACCATTTTTGTCCCGGCGACGGACTTGTAACTTTTTTAAAACGGCTCTAAAATAAAAAAAATGTGCACAAGCTGCGTAAAATCGCATTAAACATGATTAATACGTCGAAATTGCATATTCTATTCAATTGTGCGAATACCTTGTACTGTTCTGAAAACGTAAAACCATTTTTGTCCCGGCGACGGACTTGTAACTTTTTTAAAACGGCACTAACATAGAAAAAACGTGCACAAGCTGCGTAAAATCGCATTAAACATGATTAATACGTCGAAATTGCATATTTTATTCAATTGTGCGAATACCTTGTACTGTTCTGAGAATCGTAAAACCATTTTTGTCCCGGCGACGGACTTGTAACTTTTTGAAAACGGCACTAACATAATATAAACGTGTACCAGCTGCGTAAAATCGCATTAAACATGAGTAATACGTCGAAATTGCATATTCTATTCAATTCGGCGTATACCTTGTACTGTTCTGAGAATCGTAAAACCATTTTTGTCCCGGCGACGGACTTGTAACTTTTTTAAAACGGCTCTAAAATAAAAAAAACGTGCACAAGCTGCGTAAAATCGCATTAAACATGATTAATACGTCGAAATTGCATATTCTATTCAATTGGGCGAATACCTTGTACTGTTCTGAAAATCGTAAAACCATTTTTGTCCCGGCGACGGACTTGTAACTTTTTTAAAACGGCTCTAAAATAAAAAAAATGTGCACAAGCTGCGTAAAATCGCATTAAACATGATTAATACGTCGAAATTGCATATTCTATTCAATTGTGCGAATACCTTGTACTGTTCTGAAAATCGTAAAACCATTTTTGTCCCGGCGACGGACTGGTAACTTTTTTAAAACGGCACTAAAATAAAAAAAACGTGCACAAGCTGCGTAAAATCGCATTAAACATGATTAATACGTCGAAATTGCATATTCTATCCTATTGGGCGAATACCTTGTACTGTTCTGAAAATCGTAAAACCATTTTTGTCCCGGCGACGGACTTGTAACTTTTTTAAAACGGCACTAAAATAAAAAAAACCTGCACAAGCTGCGTAAAATCGCATTAAACATGATTAATACGTCGAAATTGCATATTCTATTCAATTGGGCGAATACCTTGTACTGTTCTGAAAATCGTAAAACCATTTTTGTCCCGGCGACGGACTTGTAACTTTTTGAAAACGGCACTAACATCAAAAAAACGTGCACAAGCTGCGTAAAATCGCATTAAACATGATTAATACGTCGAAATTGCATATTCTATTCAATTGGGCGAATACCTTGTACTGTTCTGAAAATCGTAAAACCATTTTTGTCCCGGCGACGGACTGGTAACTTTTTTAAAACGGCACTAAAATAAAAAAAACGTGCACAAGCTGCGTAAAATCGCATTAAACATGATTAATACGTCGAAATTGCATAATCTATTCAATTGGGCAAATACCTTGCACTGTTCTGAAAATGGTAAAACCATTTATGTCCCGGCGACGGACTTGTAACTTTTTGAAAATGGCACTAAAATCGAAAAAAACGCGCACAAGCTGCGTAAAATCGCATTAAACATGATTAATACGTCGAAATTGCATATTCTATTCAATTGGGCGAATACCTTGTACTGTTCTGAAAATCGTAAAACCATTTATGTCCCGGCGACGTACTTGTAACTTTTTTAGAACGGCACTAACATAAAAAAAACGTGTACAAGCTGCGTAAAATCGCATTAAACATGATTAATACGTCGAAATTGCATATTCTATTCAATTGGGCGAATACCTTGTACTGTTCTGAAAATCGTAAAACCATTTATGTCCCGGCGACGGACTTGTAACTTTTTGAAAACGGCACTAAAATAAAAAAAACGTGCACAAGCTGCGTAAAATCGCATTAAACATGATTAATACGTCGAAATTGCATATTCTATTCAATTGTGCGAATACCTTGTACTGTTCTGAAAATCGTAAAACCATTTATGTCCCGGCGACGGACTTGTAACTTTTTTAAAACGGCACAAAAATAAAAAAAAAACGTGCACAAGCTGCGTAAAATCGCATTAAACATGATTAATACGTCGAAATTGCATATTCTATTCAATTGGGCGAATACCTTGTACTGTTCTGAAAATCGTAAAACCATTTTTGTCCAGGCGACGGACTGGTAACTTTTTTAAAACGGCACTAAAATAAAAAAAACGTGCACAAGCTGCGTAAAATCGCATTAAACATGATTAATACGTCGAAATTGCATATTCTATTCAATTGGTCGATTACCATTTGCTGTTCTGAAAATCGTAAACCCATTTTTGTCCCGGCGACGGACTTGTAACTTTTTGAAAATGGCACTAACATCGAAAAAACGTGCACAAGCTGCGTAAAATCGCATTAAACATGAGTAATACGTCGAAATTGCATATTCTATTCAATTGGGCGAATACCTTGTACTGTTCTGAAAATCGTAAAACCATTTTTGTCCCGGCGACGGACTGGTAACTTTTTTAAAACGGCACTAAAATAAAAAAAACGTGCACAAGCTGCGTAAAATCGCATTAAACATGAGTAATACGTCGAAATTGCATATTCTATTTAATTGGGCGAATACCTTGTACTGTTCTGAAAATCGTAAAACCATTTATGTCCCGGCGACGGACTTGTAACTTTTTTAAAATGGCACTAACATCGAAAAAACGTGCACAAGCTGCGTAAAATCGCATTAAACATGATTAATACGTCGAAATTGCATATTCTATTCAATTGGGCGAATACATTGTACTGTTCTGAAAATCGTAAAACCATTTTTGTCCCGGCGACGGACTGGTAACTTTTTTAAAACGGCACTAAAATAAAAAAACGTGCACAAGCTGCGTAAAATCGCATTAAACATGATTAATACGTCGAAATTGCATATTCTATTCAATTGGGCGAATACATTGTACTGTTCTGAAAATCGTAAAACCATTTTTGTCCCGGCGACGGACTGGTAACTTTTTTAAAACGGCACTAAAATAAAAAAACGTGCACAAGCTGCGTAAAATCGCATTAAACATGATTAATACGTCGAAATTGCATATTCTATTCAATTGGGCGAATACATTGTACTGTTCTGAAAATCGTAAAACCATTTTTGTCCCGGCGACGGACTTGTAACTTTTTGAAAATGGCACTAACATCAAAAAAACGTGCACAAGCTGCGTAAAATCGCATTAAACATGATTAATACGTCGAAATTGCATATTCTATTCAATTGGGCGAATACCTTGTACTGTTCTGAAAATCGTAAAACCATTTTTGTCCCGGCGACGGACTTGTATCTTTTTTAAAACGGCACTAATATCGAAAAAACGTGCACAAGCTGCGTAGAATCGCATTAAACATGATTAATACGTCGAAATTGCATATTCTATTTAATTGGGCGAATACCTTGTACTGTTCTGAAAATCGTAAAACCATTTTTGTCCCGGCGACGGACTTGTAACTTTTTTAAAACGGCGATAAAATCAATAAACCGTCAACACGCTGTTCAGAACTGCATTAAACATGATTAATACGTCGAAATTGCATATTCTATTCTATTGGGCGAATACCTTGTACTGTTCTGAAAATCGTAAAACCATTTTTGTCCCGGCGACGGACTTGGTAACTTTTTTAAAACGGCACTAAAATAAAAAAAAAAACGTGCACAAGCTGCGTAGAATCGCATTAAACATGATCAATACGTCGAAATTGCATATTCTATTTAATTGGGCGAATACCTTGTACTGTTCTGAAAATCGTAAAACCATTTATGTCCCGGCGACGGACTTGTAACTTTTTTAAAACGGCACTAAGATCGAAAAAACGTGCACAAGCTGCGTAAAATCGCATTAAACATGATTAATACGTCGAAATTGCATATTCTATTCAATTGGGCAAATACCTTGTACTGTTCTGAAAATCGTAAAACCATCTATGTCCCGGCGACGGACTTGTAACTTTTTTAAAATGGCACTAAAATCGAAAAAAACGTGCACAAGCTGCGTAAAATCGCATTAAACATGAGTAATACGTCGAAATTGCATATTCTATTCAATTGGGCGAATACCTTGTACTGTTCTGAAAATCGTAAAACCACTTTTGTCCCGGTGACGGACTTGTAACTTTTTTAAAAACGAACCTAAATTAAAAAAAACGTGTACAAGCTGCGTAAAATCGCATAAAACATGATTAATACGTCGAAATTGCATACTCTATTCTATTGCGCGAATACCTTGTACTGTCCTGAAAATCGTAAAACCATTTATGTCCCGGCGACGGACTTGTAACTTTTTTAAAACGGCACTAACATAGAAATAACCTCCACACCCTGCGTAAAATCGCATTAAACATGATCAATACGTCGAAATTGCATATTCTATTTAATTGGGCGAATACCTTGTACTGTTCTGAAAATCGTAAAACCATTTTTGTCCCGGCGACGGACTGGTAACTTTTTTAAAACGGCACTAAAATAAAAAAAACGTGCACAAGCTGCGTAAAATCGCATTAAACATGATTAATACGTCGAAATTGCATATTCTATTCAATTGGGCGAATACCTTGTACTGTTCTGAAAATCGTAAAACCATTTTTGTCCCGGCGACGGACTGGTATCTTTTTCAAAACGGCACTAACCTGAAAAAAACGTGCACAAGCTGCGTAAAATCGCATTAAACATGATCAATACGTCGAAATTGCATATTCTATTTAATTGGGCGAATACCTTGTACTGTTCTGAAAATCGTAAAACCATTTTTGTCCCGGCGACGGACTTGTAACTTTTTTAAAAAGGCACTAACATGCAAAAAACGTGCACAAGATGCGTAAAATCGCATTAAACATGATTAATACGTCGAAATTGCATATTCTATTCAATTGGGCGAATACCTTGTACTGTTCTGAAAATCGTAAAACCATTTTTGTCCCGGCAACGGACTGGTAACTTTTTTAAAACGGCACTAAAATAAAAAAAACGTGCACAAGCTGCGTAAAATCGCATTAAACATGATTAATACGTCGAAATTGCATATTCTATTCAATTGGGCGAATACATTGTACTGTTCTGAAAATCGTAAAACCATTTATGTCCCGGCGACGGACTTGTAACTTTTTTAAAACGGCACTAAAATAAAAAAAACGTGCACAAGCTGCGTAAAATCGCATTAAACATGATTAATACGTCGAAATTGCATATTCTATTCAATTGGGCGAATACCTTGTACTGTTCTGAAAATCGTAAAACCATTTTTGTCCCGGCGACGGACTGGTAACTTTTTTAAAACGGCACTAAAATAAAAAAACGTGCACAAGCTGCGTAAAATCGCATTAAACATGATTAATACGTCGAAATTGCATATTCTATTTAATTGGGCGAATACCTTTTACTGTTCTGAAAATCGTAAAACCATTTTTGTCCCGGCGACGGACTGGTAACTTTTTTAAAACGGCACTAAAATAAAAAAAACGTGCACAAGCTGCGTAAAATCGCATTAAACATGATTAATACGTCGAAATTGCATATTCTATTCAATTGGGCGAATACCTTGTACTGTTCTGAAAATCGTAAAACCATTTTTGTCCCGGCGACGGACTTGTAACTTTTTTAAAACGGCACTAATATAAAAAAAACGTGCACAAGCTGCGTAAAATCGCATTAAACATGATTAATACGTGGAAATTGCATATTCTATTCAATTGGGCGAATACATTGTACTGTTCTGAAAATCGTAAAACCATTTTTGTCCCGGCGACGGACTTGTAACTTTTTTAAAACGGCACTAACATCGAAAAAAACGTGCACAAGCTGCGTAAAATCGCATTAAACATGATTAATACGTCGAAATTGCATATTCTATTCAATTGGGCGAATACCTTGTACTGTTCTGAAAATCGTAAAACCATTTTTGTCCCGGCGACGGACTTGTAACTTTTTAAAACGGCACTAACATCGAAAAAAACGTGCACAAGCTGCGTAAAATCGCATTAAACGTGATTAATACGTCGAAATTGCATATTCTATTCAATTGGGCGAATACATTGTACTGTTCTGAAAATCGTAAAACCATTTTTGTCCCGGCGACGTACATGTAACTTTTTAAAAACGGAACTAACATAAAAAAACGTGCACAAGCTGCGTAAAATCGCATTAAACATGATTAATACGTCGAAATTGCATATTCTATTCAATTGGGCGAATACCTTGTACTGTTCTGAAAATCGTAAAACCATTTTTGTCCCGGCGACGGACTTGTAACTTTTTGAAAATGGCACTAACATCAAAAAACGTTCACAAGCTGCGTAAAATCGCATTAAACATGATTAATACGTCGAAATTGCATATTCTATTCAATTGGGCGAATACCTTGTACTGTTCTGAAAATCGTAAAACCATTTTTGTCCCGGCGACGGACTTGTAACTTTTTTAAAACGGCACTAAAATAAAAAAAACGTGCACAAGCTGCGTAAAATCGCATTAAACATGATTAATACGTCGAAATTGCATATTCTATTTAATTGGGCGAATACCTTGTACTGTTCTGAAAATCGTAAAACCATTTTTGTCCCGGCGACGGACTTGTAACTTTTTTAAAACGGCACTAACATAAAAAAAACGTGCACAAGCTGCGTAAAATCGCATTAAACATGATTAATACGTCGAAATTGCATATTCTATTCAATTGGGCGAATACCTTGTACTGTTCTGAAAATCGTAAAACCATTTTTGTCCCGGCGACGGACTTGTAACTTTTTTAAAACGGCACTAAAATAAAAAAAACGTGCACAAGCTGCGTAAAATCGCATTAAACATGATTAATACGTCGAAATTGCATATTCTATTCAATTGGGCGAATACCTTGTACTGTTCTGAGAATCGTAAAACCATTTTTGTCCCGGCGACGGACTTGCAACTTTTTTAAAACGGCACTAAAATAAAAAAAACGTGCACAAGCTGCGTAAAATCGCATTAAACATGATTAATATGTCGAAATTGCATATTCTATTCAATTGGGCGAATACCTTGTACTGTTCTGAAAATCGTAAAACCATTTTTGTCCCGGCGACGGACTTGTAACTTTTTTAAAACGGCACTAAAATAAAAAAAACGTGTACAAGCTGCGTAAAATCGCATTAAACATGATTAATACGTCGAAATTGCATATTCTATTCAATTGGGCGAATATTTTGTACTGCTCTGAAAATCGTAAAATCATTTTTGTCCCGGCGACGGACTTGTAACTTTTTTAAAACGGCACTAAAATAAAAAAAACGTGTACAAGCTGCGTAAAATCGCATTAAACATGATTAATACGTCGAAATTGCATATTCTATTCAATTGGGCGAATACTTTGTACTGCTCTGAAAATCGTAAAATCATTTTTGTCCCGGCGACGGACTTGTAACTTTTTGAAAATGGCACTAACATCGAAAAAACCTGCACAAGCTGCGTAAAATCGCATTAAACATGATTAATACGTCGAAATTGCATATTCTATTCAATTGGGCGAATACTTTGTACTGCTCTGAAAATCGTAAAATCATTTTTGTCCCGGCGACGGACTTGTAACTTTTTTAAAACGGCACTAAAATAAAAAAAACGTGTACAAGCTGCGTAAAATCGCATTAAACATGATTAATACGTCGAAATTGCATATTCTATTCAATTGGGCGAATACCTTGTACTGTTCTGAAAATCGTAAAACCATTTTTGTCCCGGCGACGGACTTGTAACTTTTTTAAAATGGCACTAACATCGAAAAAACCTGCACAAGCTGCGTAAAATCGCATTAAACATGATTAATACGTCGAAATTGCATATTCTATTCAATTGGGCGAATACCTTGTACTGTTCTGAAAATCGTAAAACCATTTTTGTCCCGGCGACGGACTTGCAACTTTTTTAAAACGGCACTAAAATAAAAAAAACGTGCACAAGCTGCGTAAAATCGCATTAAACATGATTAATACGTCGAAATTGCATATTCTATTCAATTGGGCGAATACCTTGTACTGTTCTGAAAATCGTAAAACCATTTTTGTCCCGGCGACGGACTTGTAACTTTTTGAAAATGGCACTAACATCGAAAAAACGTGCACAAGCTGCGTAAAATCGCATTAAACATGAGTAATACGTCGAAATTGCATATTCTATTCAATTGGGCGAATACATTCTACTGTTCTGAAAATCGTAAAACCATTTTTGTCCCGGCGACGGACTGGTAACTTTTTTAAAACGGCACTAAAATAAAAAAAACGTGCACAAGCTGCGTAAAATCGCATTAAACATGATTAATACGTCGAAATTGCATATTCTATTCAATTGGGCGAATACATTGTACTGTTCTGAAAATCGTAAAACCATTTTTGTCCCGGCGACGGACTTGTATCTTTTTTAAAACGGCACTAATATCGAAAAAACGTGCACAAGCTGCTTAAAATCGCATTAAACATGATTAATACGTCGAAATTGCATATTGTATTCAATTCGGCGAATACCTTGTACTGTTCTGAAAATCGTAAAACCATTTTTGTCCAGGCGACGGACTGGTAACTTTTTTAAAACGGCACTAAAATAAAAAAAACGTGCACAAGCTGCGTAGAATCGCATTAAACATGATTAATACGTCGAAATTGCATAATCTATTCAATTGGGCAAATACCTTGCACTGTTCTGAAAATGGTAAAACCATTTATGTCCCGGCGACGGACTTGTAACTTTTTGAAAATGGCACTAACATCGAAAAAAACGCGCACAAGCTGCGTAAAATCGCATTAAACATGATTAATACGTCGAAATTGCATATTCTATTCAATTGGGCGAATACCTTGTACTGTTCTGAAAATGGTAAAACCATTTATGTCCCGGCGACGGACTTGTAACTTTTTTAAAACGGCACTAAAATCGAAAAAAACGTGCACAAGCTGCGTAAAATCGCATTAAACATAATTAATACGTCGAAATTGCATATTCTATTCAATTGGGCGAATACCTTGTACTGTTCTGAAAATGGTAAAACCATTTTTGTCCCGGCGACGGACTTGTAACTTTTTTAAAACGGCACTAAAATAAAAAAAACGTGTACAAGCTGCGTAAAATCGCATTAAACATGATTAATACGTCGAAATTGCATATTCTATTCAATTGGGCGAATACCTTGTACTGTTCTGAAAATCGTAAAACCATTTTTGTCCCGGCGACGGACTTGTAACTTTTTTAAAACGGCACTAAAATCGAAAAAACGTGCACAAGCTGCGTAAAATCGCATTAAACATGATTAATACGTCGAAATTGCATATTCTATTCAATTCGGCGAATACCTTGTACTGTTCTGAAAATCGTAAAACCATTTTTGTCCCGGCGACGGACTTGTAACTTTTTTAAAACGGCACTAAAATAAAAAAAACGTGCACAAGCTGCGTAAAATCGCATTAAACATGATTAATACGTCGAAATTGCATATTCTATTCAATTGGGCGAATACCTTGTACTGTTCTGAAAATCGTAAAACCATTTTTGTCCCGGCGACGGACTTGTAACTTTTTTAAAACGGCACTAATATCGAAAAAACGTGCACAAGCTGCGTAAAATCGCATTAAACATAAGTAATACGTCGAAATTGCATATTCTATTCAATTCGGCGAATACCTTGTACTGTTCTGAAAATCGTAAAACCATTTTTGTCCCGGCGACGGACTTGTAACTTTTTTAAAACGGCACTAAAATAAAAAAAATGTGCACAAGCTGCGTAAAATCGCATTAAACATGATTAATACGTCGAAATTGCATATTCTATTTAATTGGGCGAATACCTTGTACTGTTCTGAAAATCGTAAAACCATTTTTGTCCCGGCGACGGACTTGTAACTTTTTGAAAATGGCACTAACATCGAAAAAACGTGCACAAGCTGCGTAAAATCGCATTAAACATGATTAATACGTCGAAATTGCATATTCTATTCAATTGGGCGAATACCTTGTACTGTTCTGAAAATCGTAAAACCATTTTTGTCCCGGCGACGGACTGGTAACTTTTTTAAAACGGCACTAAAATAAAAAAAACGTGCACAAGCTGCGTAAAATCGCATTAAACATGATTAATACGTCGAAATTGCATATTCTATTCAATTGGGCGAATACATTGTACTGTTCTGAAAATCGTAAAACCATTTTTGTCCCGGCGACGGACTGGTAACTTTTTTAAAACGGCACTAAAATAAAAAAAACGTGCACAAGCTGCGTAAAATCGCATTAAACATGAGTAATACGTCGAAATTGCATATTCTATTCAATTCGGCGAATACCTTGTACTGTTCTGAGAATCGTAAAACCATTTTTGTCCCGGCGACGGACTTGCAACTTTTTTAAAACGGCACTAAAATAAAAAAAACGTGCACAAGCTGCGTAAAATCGCATTAAACATGATTAATACGTCGAAATTGCATATTCTATTCAATTGGGCGAATACATTGTACTGTTCTGAAAATCGTAAAACCATTTTTGTCCCGGCGACGGACTTGCAACTTTTTTAAAACGGCACTAAAATAAAAAAAACGTGCACAAGCTGCGTAAAATCGCATTAAACATGATTAATACGTCGAAATTGCATATTCTATTCAATTGGGCGAATACCTTGTACTGTTCTGAAAATCGTAAAACCATTTTTGTCCCGGCGACGGACTTGTAACTTTTTTAAAACGGCACTAAAATAAAAAAAACGTGCACAAGCTGCGTAAAATCGCATTAAACATGATTAATACGTCGAAATTGCATATTCTATTCAATTGGGCGAATACCTTGTACTGTTCTGAAAATCGTAAAACCATTTTTGTCCCGGCGACGGACTGGTAACTTTTTTAAAACGGCACTAAAATAAAAAAAACGTGCACAAGCTGCGTAAAATCGCATTAAACATGATTAATACGTCGAAATTGCATATTCTATTCAATTGGGCGAATACATTGTACTGTTCTGAAAATCGTAAAACCATTTTTGTCCCGGCGACGGACTGGTAACTTTTTTAAAACGGCACTAAAATAAAAAAAACGGGCACAAGCTGCGTAAAATCGCATTAAACATGAGTAATACGTCGAAATTGCATATTCTATTCAATTGGGCGAATACCTTGTACTGTTCTGAAAATCGTAAAACCATTTTTGTCCCGGCGACGGACTTGTAACTTTTTGAAAATGGCACTAACATCGAAAAAAACGCGCACAAGCTGCGTAAAATCGCATTAAACATGATTAATACGTCGAAATTGCATATTGTATTCAATTGGGCGAAAACCTTGTACTGTTATAAAAATGGTAAAACCATTTTTGTCCCGGCGACGGACTTGTAACTTTTTTAAAACGGCACTAATATCAAAAAACCGTCAAAAGCCGGCTAAAAATGCATTAAACATGATTAATACGACGAAATTCCATATTGTATTCAATTCGGCGAATACCTTGTACTGTTCTGAAAATCGTAAAACTATTTTTGTCCCGGCGACGGACTGGTAACTTTTTTAAAACGGCACTAAAATAAAAAAAAACGTGCACAAGCTGCGTAAAATCGCATTAAACATGAGTAATACGTCGAAATTGCATATTCTATTCAATTGGGCGAATACCTTGTACTGTTCTGAAAATCGTAAAACCATTTTTGTCCCGGCGACGGACTTGTATCTTTTTTAAAACGGCACTAATATCGAAAAAACGTGCACAAGCTGCGTAGAATCGCATTAAACATGATTAATACGTCGAAATTGCATAATCTATTCAATTGGGCAAATACCTTGCACTGTTCTGAAAATGGTAAAACCATTTTTGTCCCGGCGACGGACTGGTAGCTTTTTTAAAACGGCACTAAAATAAAAAAAAACGTGCACAAGCTGCGTAAAATCGCATTAAACATGATTAATACGTCGAAATTGCATATTCTATTCAATTGGGCGAATACATTGTACTGTTCTGAAAATCGTAAAACCTTTTTTGTCCCGGCGACGGACTTGTAACTTTTTTAAAACGGCACTAAAATAAAAAAAACGTGCACAAGCTGCGTAAAATCGCATTAAACATGATTAATATGTCGAAATTGCATATTCTATTCAATTGGGCGAATACCTTGTACTGTTCTGAAAATCGTAAAACCATTTTTGTCCCGGCGACGGACTTGTAACTTTTTTAAAACGGCTCTAAAATAAAAAAAATGTGCACAAGCTGCGTAAAATCGCATTAAACATGATTAATACATCGAAATTGCATATTCTATTTAATTGGGCGAATACCTTGTACTGTTCTGAGAATCGTAAAACCATTTTTGTCCCGGCGACGGACTTGCAACTTTTTTAAAACGGCACTAACATCGAAAAAACGTGCACAAGCTGCGTAAAATCGCATTAAACATGATTAATACGTCGAAATTGCATATTCTATTCAATTCGGCGAATACCTTGTACTGTTCTGAGAATCGTAAAACCATTTTTGTCCCGGCGACGGACTTGCAACTTTTTTAAAACGGCACTAAAATAAGAAAAACGTGCACAAGCTGCGTAAAATCGCATTAAACATGAGTAATACGTCGAAATTGCATATTCTATTCAATTGGGCGAATACCTTGTACTGTTCTGAAAATCGTAAAACCATTTTTGTCCCGGCGACGGACTTGTAACTTTTTGAAAATGGCACTAACATCGAAAAAAACGTGCACAAGCTGCGTAAAATCGCATTAAACATGAGTAATACGTCGAAATTGCATATTCTATTCAATTGGGCGAATACCTTGTACTGTTCTGAAAATCGTAAAACCATTTTTGTCCCGGCGACGGACTGGTAACTTTTTTAAAACGGCACTAAAATAAAAAAACGTGCACAAGCTGCGTAAAATCGCATTAAACATGATTAATACGTCGAAATTGCATATTCTATTCAATTGGGCGAATACCTTGTACTGTTCTGAAAATCGTAAAACCATTTTTGTCCCGGCGACGGACTGGTAACTTTTTTAAAACGGCACTAAAATAAAAAAAACGTGCACAAGCTGCGTAAAATCGCATTAAACATGATTAATACGTCGAAATTGCATATTCTATTCAATTGGGCGAATACATTGTACTGTTCTGAAAATCGTAAAACCATTTTTGTCCCGGCGACGGACTGGTAACTTTTTTAAAACGGCACTAAAATAAAAAAACGTGCACAAGCTGCGTAAAATCGCATTAAACATGATTAATACGTCGAAATTGCATATTCTATTCAATTGGGCGAATACCTTGTACTGTTCTTAGACTAGTAAAACCCTTTTTGTCCCGGCGACGGACTTGCAACTTTTTTAAAACGGCACTAAAATAAAAAAAACGTGCACAAGCTGCGTAAAATCGCATTAAACATGATTAATACGTCGAAATTGCATATTCTATTCAATTGGGCGAATACCTTGTACTGTTCTGAAAATCGTAAAACCATTTTTGTCCCGGCGACGGACTTGTATCTTTTTTAAAACGGCACTAATATCGAAAAAAACGTGCACAAGCTGCGTAAAATCGCATTAAACATGATTAATACGTCGAAATTGCATATTCTATTCAATTGGGCGAATACCTTGTACTGTTCTGAAAATTGTAAAACCATCTAGGACCCGGCGACGGACTGGTAACTTTTTCAAAATGGTACTAAAATAAAAAAAACGTGCACAAGCTGCGTAAAATCGCATTAAACATGATTAATACGTCGAAATTGCATATTCTATTCAATTGGGCGAATACCTTGTACTGTTCTGAAAATCGTAAAACCATTTTTGTCCCGGCGACGGACTTGTAACTTTTTTAAAACGGCACTAAAATCAAAAAAACGTGTAGAAGCTGCGTAAAATAGCATCAAACATGATTAATCCGTCGAAATTGCATATTCTATTCAATTGGACGAATACCTTGTACTGTTCTGAAAATCGTAAAACCATTTTTGTCCCGGCGACGGTTATGTAACCTTTGAAAACCGGCACTAACACCCTAAACCCGCGCACAAGCTGCCTAAAATCGCATTAAACATGATTAATACGTCGAAATTGCATATTTTATTCAATTGTGCGAATACCTTGTAATGTTCTAAAAATGGTAAAACCATTTTTGTCCCGGCGACGGACTTGTAACTTTTTTAAAACGGCACTAATATCGAAAAAACGTGCACAAGCTGCGTAAAATCGCATTAAACATGATTAATACGTCGAAATTGCATAATCTATTCAATTGCGCGAATACCTTGTACGGTTCTGAAAATCGTAAAACCATTTTTGTCCCGGCGACGGACTTGCAACTTTTTTAAAACGGCACTAAAATAAAAAAAACGTGCACAAGCTGCGTAAAATCGCATTAAACATGAGTAATACGTCGAAATTGCATATTCTATTCAATTCGGCGAATACCTTGTACTGTTCTGAGAATCGTAAAACCATTTTTGTCCCGGCGACGGACTTGCAACTTTTTTAAAACGGCACTAAAATAAAAAAAACGTGCACAAGCTGCGTAAAATCGCATTAAACATGATTAATACGTCGAAATTGCATATTCTATTCAATTGGGCGAATACATTGTACTGTTCTGAAAATCGTAAAACCATTTTTGTCCCGGCGACGGACTGGTAACTTTTTTAAAACGGCACTAAAATAAAAAAACGTGCACAAGCTGCGTAAAATCGCATTAAACATGATTAATACGTCGAAATTGCATATTCTATTCAATTGGGCGAATACCTTGTACTGTTCTGAAAATCGTAAAACCATTTTTGTCCCGGCGACGGACTTGTAACTTTTTGAAAATGGCACTAAAATCAAAAAAACGTGCACAAGCTGCGTAAAATCGCATTAAACATGATTAATACGTCGAAATTGCATATTCTATTCAATTGGGCGAATACCTTGTACTGTTCTGAAAATCGTAAAACCATTTTTGTCCCGGCGACGGACTTGTAACTTTTTTAAAACGGCACTAATATAAAAAAAACGTGCACAAGTTGCGTAAAATCGCATTAAACATGATTAATACGTCGAAATTGCATATTCTATTCAATTGGGCGAATACCTTGTACTGTTCTGAAAATGGTAAAACCATTTTTGTCCCGGCGACGGACTTGTATCTTTTTTAAAACGGCACTAATATAAAAAAAACGTGCACAAGCTGCTTAAAATCGCATTAACCATAATTAATACGTCGAAATTGCATATTCTATTCAATTGGGCGAATACCTTGTACTGTTCTGAAAATGGTAAAACCATTTTTGTCCCGGCGACGGACTTGTAACTTTTTTAAAACGGCACTAAAATAAAAAAAACGTGCACAAGCTGCGTAAAATCGCATTAAACATGATTAATACGTCGAAATTGCATATTCTATTCAATTGGGCGAATACCTTGTACTGTTCTGAAAATCGTAAAACCATTTTTGTCCCTGCGACGGACTTGCAACTTTTTTAAAACGGCACTAAAATAAAAAAAAACGTGCACAAGCTGCGTAAAATCGCATTAAACATGATTAATACGTCGAAATTGCATATTCTATTTAATTGGGCGAATACCTTGTACTGTTCTGAAAATCGTAAAACCATTTATGTCCCGGCGACGTACTTGTAACTTTTTGAAAATGGCACTAACATCGAAAAAACGTGCACAAGCTGCGTAGAATCGCATTAAACATGATTAATACGTCGAAATTGCATAATCTATTCAATTGGGCAAATACCTTGCACTGTTCTGAAAATGGTAAAACCATTTATGTCCCGGCGACGGACTTGTAACTTTTTTAAAACGGCACTAAAATAAAAAAAAACGTGCACAAGCTGCGTAAAATCGCATTAAACATGATTAATACGTCGAAATTGCATATTCTATTCAATTGGGCGAATACCTTGTTCTTTTCTGAAAATTGTAAAACCATTTATGTCCCTGCGACGTACTTGTAACTTTTTTAAAACGGCACTAAAATAAAAAAAAACGTGCACAAGCTGCGTAAAATCGCATTAAACATGATTAATACGTCGAAATTGCATATTCTATTCAATTGGGCGAATACATTGTACTGTTCTGAAAATCGTAAAACCTTTTTTGTCCCGGCGACGGACTTGTAACTTTTTTAAAACGGCACTAAAATAAAAAAAACGTGCACAAGCTGCGTAAAATCGCATTAAACATGATTAATATGTCGAAATTGCATATTCTATTCAATTGGGCGAATACCTTGTACTGTTCTGAAAATCGTAAAAGCATTTTTGTCCCGGCGACGGACTTGTAACTTTTTTAAAACGGCTCTAAAATAAAAAAAATGTGCACAAGCTGCGTAAAATCGCATTAAACATGATTAATACATCGAAATTGCATATTCTATTTAATTGGGCGAATACCTTGTACTGTTCTGAGAATCGTAAAACCATTTTTGTCCCGGCGACGGACTTGCAACTTTTTTAAAACGGCACTAAAATAAAAAAAACGTGCACAAGCTGCGTAAAATCGCATTAAACATGATTAATATGTCGAAATTGCATATTCTATTCAATTGGGCGAATACCTTGTACTGTTCTGAAAATCGTAAACCAATTTTTGTCCCGGCGACGGGCTTTTAACTTTTTTAAAATCGGCCTAAAATTGAAAAAAACGTGCACAAGCTGCGTAAAATCGCATTAAACATGATTAATACGTCGAAATTGCATATTCTATTCAATTCGGCGAATACCTTGTACTGTTCTGAGAATCGTAAAACCATTTTTGTCCCGGCGACGGACTTGTAACTTTTTTAAAACGGCACTAACATCGAAAAAAACGTGCACAAGCTGCGTAAAATCGCATTAACCATAATTAATACGTCGAAATTGCATATTCTATTCAATTGTGCGAATACCTTGTACTGTTCTGAAAATCGTAAAACCATTTTTGTCCCGGCGACGGACTTGTAACTTTTTTAAAACGGCACTAAAATCAAAAAAACGTGCACAAGCTGCGTAAAATCGCATTAAACATGATTAATACGTCGAAATTGCATATTCTATTCAATTGGGCGAATACCTTGTACTGTTCTGAAAATCGTAAAACCATTTTTGTCCCGGCGACGGACTAGTAACTTTTTCAAAACGGCACTAAAATCGAAAGAACGTGCACAAGCTGCGTAAAATCGCATTAACCATAATTAATACGTCGAAATTGCATAATCTATTCAATTGTGCGAATACCTTGTACTGTTCTGAAAATCGTAAAACCATTTTTGTCCCGGCGACGGACTGGTAACTTTTTTAAAACGGCACTAAAATAAAAAAACGTGCACAAGCTGCGTAAAATCGCATTAAACATGAGTAATACGTCGAAATTACATATTCTATTCAATTCGGCGAATACCTTGTACTGTTCTGAAAATCGTAAAACCCTTTTTGTCCCCTCGACGGACTTGTAACTTTTTTAAAAACGGACTAACATCGAAAAAAACGTGCACAAGCTGCGTAAAATCGCATTAAACATGATTAATACGTCGAAATTGCATATTCTATTCAATTGGGCGAATACCTTGTACTGTTCTGAAAATCGTAAAACCATTTTTGTCCTGGCGACGGACTTGTAACTTTTTTAAAACGGCACAAAAATAAAAAAAAACGTGTACAAGCTGCGTAAAATCGCATTAAACATGATTAATACGTCGAAATTGCATATTCTATTCAATTGGGCGAATACCTTGTACTGTTCTGAAAATCGTAAAACCATTTTTGTCCCGGCGACGGACTTGTAACTTTTTTAAAACGGCACTAACATCGAAAAAACGTGCACAAGCTGCGTAAAATCGCATTAAACATGAATAATACGTCGAAATTGCATATTCTATTCAATTGGGCGAATACCTTATACTGTTTTGAAAATCGTAAAACCATTTTTGTCCCGGCGACGGACTTGTAACTTTTTTAAAACGGCACTAAAATCGAAAAAAACGTTCACAAGCTGCGTAAAATCGCATTAAACATGAGTAATACGTCGAAATTGCATATTCTATTCAATTGGGCGAATACCTTGTACTGTTCTGAAAATCGTAAAACCATTTTTGTCCCGGCGACGGACTTGTAACTTTTTTAAAACGGCACTAAAATAAAAAAAACGTGCACAAGCTGCGTAAAATCGCATTAAACATGATTAATACGTCGAAATTGCATATTCTATTCAATTGGGCGAATACATTGTACTGTTCTGAAAATCGTAAAACCATTTTTGTCCCGGCGACGGACTGGTAACTTTTTTAAAACGGCACTAAAATAAAAAAACGTGCACAAGCTGCGTAAAATCGCATTAAACATGATTAATACGTCGAAATTGCATATTCTATTCAATTGGGCGAATACCTTGTACTGTTCTGAAAATCGTAAAACCATTTTTGTCCCGGCGACGGACTGGTAACTTTTTTAAAACGGCACTAAAATAAAAAAAACGTGCACAAGCTGCGTAAAATCGCATTAAACATGATTAATACGTCGAAATTGCATATTCTATTCAATTGGGCGAATACCTTGTACTGTTCTGAAAATCGTAAAACCATTTTTGTCCCGGCGACGTACTTGTAACTTTTTTAAAACGGCACAAAAATAAAAAAAACGTGCACAAGCTGCGTAAAATCGCATTAAACATGATTAATACGTCGAAATTGCATATTCTATTCAATTGGGCGAATACCTTGTACTGTTCTGAAAATCGTAAAACCATTTTTGTCCCGGCGACGTACTGGTAACTTTTTTAAAACGGCACTAAAATAAAAAAAAACGTGCACAAGCTGCGTAAAATCGCATTAAACATGATTAATACGTCGAAATTGCATATTCTATTTAATTGGGCGAATACCTTGTACTGTTCTGAAAATCGTAAAACCATTTTTGTCCCGGCGACGGACTTGTAACTTTTTGTAAATGGCACAACAATAAAAAAAACGTGCACAAGCTGCGTAAAATCGCATTAAACATGATTAATACGTCGAAATTGCATATTCTATTCAATTGGGCGAATACCTTGTACTGTTCTGAAAATCGTAAAACCATTTATGTCCCGGCGACGGACTTGTAACTTTTTTAAAACGGCTCTAAAATAAAAAAAATGTGCACAAGCTGCGTAAAATCGCATTAAACATGATTAATACGTCGAAATTGCATATTCTATTCAATTGTGCGAATACCTTGTACTGTTCTGAAAACGTAAAACCATTTTTGTCCCGGCGACGGACTTGTAACTTTTTTAAAACGGCACTAATATCGAAAAAACGTGCACAAGCTGCGTAAAATCGCATTAAACATGATTAATACGTGGAAATTGCATATTCTATTCAATTGGGCGAATACATTGTACTGTTCTGAAAATCGTAAAACCATTTTTGTCCCGGCGACGGACTGGTAACTTTTTTAAAACGGCTCTAAAATAAAAAAAATGTGCACAAGCTGCGTAGAATCGCATTAAACATGATTAATACGTCGAAATTGCATATTCTATTTAATTGGGCGAATACCTTTTACTGTTCTGAAAATCGTAAAACCATTTTTGTCCCGGCGACGGACTGGTAACTTTTTTAAAACGGCACTAAAATAAAAAAAACGTTGACAAAGTGCGTAAAAATGCATTAACCATTAATAAAAAGTCGAAATTGCATATTCTATTCAATTGGGCGAATACATTGTACTGTTCTGAAAATCGTAAAACCATTTTTGTCCCGGCGACGGACTTGTATCTTTTTTAAAACGGCACTAATATCGAAAAAACGTGCACAAGCTGCTTAAAATCGCATTAAACATAATTAATACGTCGAAATTGCATATTCTATTTAATTGGGCGAATACCTTGTACTGTTCTGAAAATCGTAAAACTATTTTTGTCCCGGCGACGGACTGGTAACTTTTTTAAAACGGCACTAAAATAAAAAAAAACGTGCACAAGCTGCGTAAAATCGCATTAAACATGATTAATACGTCGAAATTGTATAATCTATTCGATTGGGCAAATACCTTGTACTGTTCTGAAAATGGTAAAACCATTTTTGTCCCGGCGACGGACTTGTAACTTTTTTAAAACGGCACTAAAATAAAAAAACGTGCACAAGCTGCGTAAAATCGCATTAAACATGATTAATACGTCGAAATTGCATATTCTATTCAATTGGGCGAATACCTTGTACTGTTCTGAGAATCGTAAAACCATTTTTGTCCCGGCGACGGACTTGCAACTTTTTTAAAACGGCACTAAAATAAAAAAAACGTGCACAAGCTGCGTAGAATCGCATTAAACATGATTAATACGTCGAAATTGCATAATCTATTCAATTGGGCAAATACCTTGCACTGTTCTGAAAATGGTAAAACCATTTATGTCCCGGCGACGGACTTGTAACTTTTTTAAAATGGCACTAACATCAAAAAACGTGCACAAGCTGCGTAAAATCGCATTAAACATGATTAATACGTCGAAATTGCATATTCTATTCAATTGGGCGAATACCTTGTACTGTTCTGAAAATCGTAAAACCATTTTTGTCCCGGCGACGGACTGGTAACTTTTTTAAAACGGCACTAAAATAAAAAAAAACGTGCACAAGCTGCGTAAAATCGCATTAAACATAATTAATACGTCGAAATTGCATATTCTATTTAAGTGGCGAATACCTTGTACTGTTCTGAAAATGGTAAAACCATTTTTGTCCCGGCCGCGGACTTGTAACTTTTTTTAAAAGGCACTAAAATAAAAAAAAACGTGCACAAGCTGCGTAAAATCGCATTAAACATGATTAATACGTCGAAATTGCATATTCTATTCAATTGGGCGAATACATTGTACTGTTCTGAAAATCGTAAAACCATTTTTGTCCCGGCGACGGACTTGTATCTTTTTTAAAACGGCACTAATATCGAAAAAACGTGCACAAGCTGCGTAAAATCGCATTAAACATGATTAATACGTGGAAATTGCATATTCTATTCAATTGGGCGAATACCTTGTACTGTTCTGAAAATCGTAAAACCATTTTTGTCCCGGCGACGGACTGGTAACTTTTTTAAAACGGCACTAAAATAAAAAAAACGTGCACAAGCTGCGTAAAATCGCATTAAACATGATTAATACGTCGAAATTGCATATTCTATTTAATTGGGCGAATACCTTGTACTGTTCTGAAAATCGTAAAACCATTTTTGTCCCGGCGACGGACTTGTAACTTTTTTAAAACGGCACTAAAATAAAAAAAACGTGCACAAGCTGCGTAAAATCGCATTAAACATGATTAATACGTCGAAATTGCATATTCTATTCAATTGGGCGAATACCTTGTACTGTTCTGAAAATCGTAAAACCATTTTTGTCCCGGCGACGGACTTGTAACTTTTTTAAAACGGCACTAATATCGAAAAAACGTGCACAAGCTGCGTAAAATCGCATTAAACATGATTAATACGTGGAAATTGCATATTCTATTCAATTGGGCGAATACATTGTACTGTTCTGAAAATCGTAAAACCATTTTTGTCCCGGCGACGGACTTGTAACTTTTTTAAAACGGCACTAATATCGAAAAAACGTGCACAAGCTGCGTAAAATCGCATTAAACATGATTAATACGTGGAAATTGCATATTCTATTCAATTGGGCGAATACATTGTACTGTTCTGAAAATCGTAAAACCATTTTTGTCCCGGCGACGGACTGGTAACTTTTTTAAAACGGCACTAAAATAAAAAAAACGTGCACAAGCTGCGTAAAATCGCATTAAACATGATTAATACGTCGAAATTGCATAATCTATTCAATTGGGCAAATACCTTGTACTGTTCTGAAAATTGTAAAACCATTTATGTCCCTGCACGGTACGTGTAATTTTTTGAAACGGGAACTAAAAAAAAAAAAACGTGCACAAGCTGCGTAAAATCGCATTAAACATGATTAATACGTCGAAATTGCATATTCTATTCAATTGGGCGAATACCTTGTACTGTTCTGAAAATCGTAAAAACCATTTTTGTCCCGGCGACGGACTTGTAACTTTTGTAAAACGGCACTAACATCGAAAAAACGTGCACAAGCTGCGTAAAATCGCATTAAACATGATTAATACGTCGAAATTGCATATTCTATTCAATTGGGCGAATACCTTGTACTGTTCTGAAAACCATTTTTGTCCCGGCGACGGACTTGTAACTTTTTTAAAACGGCACTAAAATAAAAAAAAACGTGCACAAGCTGCGTAAAATCGCATTAAACATGATTAATACGTCGAAATTGCATATTCTATTCAATTGGGCGAATACCTTGTACTGTTCTGAAAATCGTAAAACCATTTTTGTCCCGGCGACGGACTTGTAACTTTTTTAAAACGGCACTAAAATAAAAAAAAACGTGCGTAAAATCGCATTAAACATGATTAATACGTCAAATAATTTCTATTCAATTGGGCGAATACCTTTTAAAACCATTTTTATGTCCCGGCGACGGACTTGTAACTTTTTGAAGGCGACTAACATCGAAAAAATGCACAAGCTGCGTAAAATCGCATTAAACATGGTAATACGTCGAAATTGCTATATTTTTGTCCCGAATACGAAAATCGAAAACTCCGGCGAAAATAAAAAAAAATCGTAAAACCATTTTATATCTGTCCCGGCGAATACCTTGTACAAATCGTAAAACCATTCCACTAAAAAAAAAAAAAAAAACTTTTTAAACGGCACTAATAAAAAAAAACGTGCACAAGCTGAATACGTCGAAATTGCATATTCTATTCAATTGGGCGAATACCTTGTACTGTTCTGAAAATCGTAAAACCATTTTTGTCCCGGCGACGGACTTGTATCTTTTTTAAAACGGCACTAATATCGAAAAAACGTGCACAAGCTGCGTAAAATCGCATTAAACACGAGTAATACGTCGAAATTGCATATTCTATTCAATTGGGCGAATACCTTGTACTGTTCTGAAAATCGTAAAACCATTTATGTCCCGGCGACGGACTTGTAACTTTTTTAAAACGGAACTAAAATAAAAAAAAAAACGTGCACAAGCTGCGTAAAATCGCATTAAACATGATTAATACGTCGAAATTGCATATTTATTCTAATACCTACCTTGTACTGTTCTGAAAATCGTAAAACCATTTTTGTCCGGCGACGGACTTTTTTTGAACTTTTTAAAACGGCACTAAAAAAAAACGTGCACAAGCTGCGTAAAATCGCATTAAACATGATTAATACGTCGAAATTGCATATTCTATTCAATTGGGCGAATACCTTGTACTGTTCTGAAAATCGTAAAAACATTTATGTCCCGGCGACGGACTTGTAACTTTTTGAAAATGGCACTAACATCGTAAATTCGTGCACAAGATGCGTAAAATCGCATTATACATGATTAATACGTCGAAATTGCATATTGTATTCAATTGGGCGAATACCTTGTACTGTTCTGAAAATCGTAAAGCCATTTTTGTCCCGGCGACGGACTTGTAACTTTTTGAAAACGGCACTAACATAAAAAAAACGTGCACAAGCTGCGTAAAATCGCATTAAACATGATTAATACGTCGAAATTGCATATTCTATTCAATTGGGCGAATACCTTGTACTGTTCTGAAAATCGTAAAAACCATTTTTGTCCCGGCGACGGACTTGTAACTTTTTAAAACGGCACTAACATAAAAAAAAACGTGCACAAGCTGCGTAAAATCGCATTAAACATGATTAATACGTCGAAATTGCATATTCTATTCAATTGGGCGAATACCTTGTACTGTTCTGAAAATCGTAAAACCATTTTTGTCCGGGCGACGGACTTGTAACTTTTTAAAAGGGCACAAAAATAAAAAAACGTGCACAAGCTGCGTAAAATCGCATTAAACATGATTAATACGTCGAAATTGCATATTCTATTCAATTGGGCGAATACATTGTACTGTTCTGAAAATCGTAAAACCATTTTTGTCCGGCGACGGACTTGTAACTTTTTGAAAATGGCACTAACATCGAACAAACGTGCACAAGCTGCGTAAAATCGCATTAACCATAATTAATACGTCGAAATTGCATATTCTATTTAAGTGGCGAATACCTTGTACTGTTCTGAAAATGGTAAAACCATTTTTGTCCCGGCGACGGACTTGTAACTTTTTGAAAATGGCACTAACATCGAAAAAAACGTGCACAAGCTGCGTAAAATCGCATTAAACATGAGTAATACGTCGAAATTGCATATTCTATTCAATTGGGCGAATACCTTGTACTGTTCTGAAAATCGTAAAACCATTTTTGTCCCGGCGACGGACTTGTATCTTTTTTAAAACGGCACTAATATCGAAAAAACGTGCACAAGCTGCTTAAAATCGCATTAACCATAATTAATACGTCGAAATTGCATATTCTATTCAATTGGGCGAATACCTTGTACTGTTCTGAAAATGGTAAAACCATTTATGTCCCGGCGACGGACTTGTAACTTTTTTAAAACGGCACAAAAATAAAAAAAAAACGTGTACAAGCTGCGTAAAATCGCATTAAACATGATTAATACGTCGAAATTGCATATTCTATTCAATTGGGCGAATACCTTGTTCTGTTCTGAAAATTGTAAAACCATTTATGTCCCTGCGACGTACTTGTAACTTTTTGAAAATGGCACTAACATCGAAAAAACGTGCACAAGCTGCGTAGAATCGCATTAAACATGATTAATACGTCGAAATTGCATATTCTATTCAATTGGGCGAATACCTTGTACTGTTCTGAAAATCGTAAAACCATTTATGTCCCGGCGACGGACTTGTAACTTTTTGAAAATGGCACTAACATCAAAAAACGTTCACAAGCTGCGTAAAATCGCATTAAACATGATTAATACGTCGAAATTGCATAATCTATTCAATTGTGCGAATACCTTGTACTGTTCTGAAAATGGTAAAACCATTTATGTCCCGGCGACGGACTTGTAACTTTTTGAAAATGGCACTAACATCGAACAAACGTGCACAAGCTGCGTAAAATCGCATTAACCATAATTAATACGTCGAAATTGCATATTCTATTTAAGTGGCGAATACCTTGTACTGTTCTGAAAATTGTAAAACCATTTATGTCCCTGCGACGTACTTGTAACTTTTTGAAAATGGCACTAACATCGAAAAAACGTGCACAAGCTGCGTAGAATCGCATTAAACATGATTAATACGTCGAAATTGCATAATCTATTCAATTGGGCAAATACCTTGCACTGTTCTGAAAATGGTAAAACCATTTATGTCCCGGCGACGGACTTGTAACTTTTTGAAAATGGCACTAACATCGAAAAAAACGTGCACAAGCTGCGTAAAATCGCATTAAACATGATTAATACGTCGAAATTGCATATTCTATTTAATTGGGCGAATACCTTGTACTGTTCTGAAAATCGTAAAACCATTTTTGTCCCGGCGACGGACTGGTAACTTTTTTAAAACGGCACTAAAATAAAAAAAACGTGCACAAGCTGCGTAAAATCGCATTAAACATGATTAATACGTCGAAATTGCATATTCTATTTAATTGGGCGAATACCTTGTACTGTTCTGAAAATCGTAAAACCATTTTTGTCCCGGCGACGGACTGGTAACTTTTTTAAAACGGCACTAAAATAAAAAAAACGTGCACAAGCTGCGTAAAATCGCATTAAACATGATTAATACGTCGAAATTGCATATTCTATTCAATTGGGCGAATACCTTGTACTGTTCTGAAAATCGTAAAACCATTTATGTCCCGGCGACGGACTTGTAACTTTTTGAAAATGGCACTAACATCGAAAAAACGTGCACAAGCTGCGTAGAATCGCATTAAACATGATTAATACGTCGAAATTGCATAATCTATTTAATTGGGCGAATACCTTTTACTGTTCTGAAAATCGTAAAACCATTTTTGTCCCGGCGACGGACTTGTAACTTTTTTAAAAAACGGCACTAAAATAAAAAAACGTGCACAAGCTGCGTAAAATCGCATTAAACATGATTAATACGTCGAAATTGCATATTCTATTCAATTGGGCGAATACCTTGTACTGTTCTGAAAATCGTAAAACCATTTTTGTCCCGGCGACGGACTTGTAACTTTTTTAAAACGGCACTAATATAAAAAAAACGTGAACAAGTTGCGTAAAATCGCATTAACCATAATTAATACGTCGAAATTGCATAATCTATTCAATTGGGCGAATACCTTGTACTGTTCTGAAAATGGTAAAACCATTTATGTCCCGGCGACGGACTTACTTTTTTAAAAACGGCTCAAAAATAAAAAAAAAACGTGCACAAGCTGCGTAAAATCGCATTAAACATGATTAATACGTCGAAATTGCATATTCTATTCAATTGGGCGAATACCTTGTACTGTTCTGAAAATCGTAAAACCATTTTTGTCCCGGCGACGGACTGGTAACTTTTTTAAAACGGCACTAAAATAAAAAAACGTGCACAAGCTGCGTAAAATCGCATTAAACATGAGTAATACGTCGAAATTGCATATTCTATTCAATTGGGCGAATACCTTGTACTGTTCTGAAAATCGTAAAACCATTTTTGTCCCGGCGACGGACTGGTAACTTTTTTAAAACGGCACTAAAATAAAAAAACGTGCACAAGCTGCGTAAAATCGCATTAAACATGAGTAATACGTCGAAATTACATATTCTATTCAATTCGGCGAATACCTTGTACTGTTCTGAGAATCGTAAAACCATTTTTGTCCCGGCGACGGACTTGCAACTTTTTTAAAACGGCACTAAAATAAAAAAAACGTGCACAAGCTGCGTAAAATCGCATTAAACATGATTAATACGTCGAAATTGCATATTCTATTCAATTGGGCGAATACATTGTACTGTTCTGAAAATCGTAAAACCATTTTTGTCCCGGCGACGGACTGGTAACTTTTTTAAAACGGCACTAAAATAAAAAAACGTGCACAAGCTGCGTAAAATCGCATTAAACATGATTAATACGTCGAAATTGCATATTCTATTCAATTGGGCGAATACCTTGTTCTTTTCTGAAAATTGTAAAACCATTTATGTCCCTGCGACGTACTTGTAACTTTTTGAAAATGGCACTAACATCGAAAAAACGTGCACAAGCTGCGTAGAATCGCATTAAACATGATTAATACGTCGAAATTGCATATTCTATTTAATTGGGCGAATACCTTTTACTGTTCTGAAAATCGTAAAACCATTTTTGTCCCGGCGACGGACTGGTAACTTTTTTAAAACGGCACTAAAATAAAAAAAACGTGCACAAGCTGCGTAAAATCGCATTAAACATGAGTAATACGTCGAAATTGCATATTCTATTCTATTGGGCGAATACCTTGTACTGTTCTGAAAATCGTAAAACCATTTTTGTCCCGGCGACGGACTTGTATCTTTTTTAAAACGGCACTAATATCGAAAAAACGTGCACAAGCTGCTTAAAATCGCATTAACCATAATTAATACGTCGAAATTGCATAATCTATTCAATTGTGCGAATACCTTGTACTGTTCTGAAAATGGTAAAACCATTTATGTCCCGGCGACGGACTTGTAACTTTTTTAAAACGGCACAAAAATAAAAAAAAACGTGTACAAGCTGCGTAAAATCGCATTAAACATGATTAATACGTCGAAATTGCATATTCTATTCAATTGGGCGAATACCTTGTACTGTTCTGAAAATCGTAAAACCATTTATGTCCCGGCGACGGACTTGTAACTTTTTTAAAACGGCACAAAATTAAAAAAAAAACGTGTACAAGCTGCGTAGAATCGCATTAAACATGATTAATACGTCGAAATTGCATAATCTATTCAATTGGGCAAATACCTTGCACTGTTCTGAAAATGGTAAAACCATTTATGTCCCGGCGACGGACTTGTAACTTTTTGAAAATGGCACTAACATCGAAAAAAACGCGCACAAGCTGCGTAAAATCGCATTAAACATGATTAATACGTCGAAATTGCATATTCTATTCAATTGGGCGAATACATTCTACTGTTCTGAAAATCGTAAAACCATTTTTGTCCAGGCGACGGACTGGTAACTTTTTTAAAACGGCACTAAAATAAAAAAAACGTGCACAAGCTGCGTAAAATCGCATTAAACATGATTAATACGTCGAAATTGCATATTCTATTCAATTGGGCGAATACCTTGTACTGTTCTGAAAATTGTAAAACCATTTATGTCCCTGCGACGTACTTGTAACTTTTTGAAAATGGCACTAACATCGAAAAAACGTGCACAAGCTGCGTAGAATCGCATTAAACATGATTAATACGTCGAAATTGCATAATCTATTCAATTGGGCAAATACCTTGCACTGTTCTGAAAATGGTAAAACCATTTATGTCCCGGCGACGGACTTGTAACTTTTTGAAAATGGCACTAACATCGAAAAAAACGCGCACAAGCTGCGTAAAATCGCATTAAACATGATTAATACGTCGAAATTGCATATTCTATTCAATTGGGCGAATACCTTGTTCTTTTCTGAAAATTGTAAAACCATTTATGTCCCTGCGACGTACTTGTAACTTTTTGAAAATGGCACTAACATCGAAAAAACGTGCACAAGCTGCGTAAAATCGCATTAAACATGAGTAATACGTCGAAATTGCATATTCTATTCAATTGGGCGAATACATTCTACTGTTCTGAAAATCGTAAAACCATTTTTGTCCCGGCGACGGACTGGTAACTTTTTTAAAACGGCACTAAAATAAAAAAAAACGTGCACAAGCTGCGTAAAATCGCATTAAACATGATTAATACGTCGAAATTGCATATTCTATTCAATTGGGCGAATACCTTGTACTGTTCTGAAAATCGTAAAACCATTTTTGTCCCGGCGACGGACTTGTATCTTTTTTAAAACGGCACTAAAATCGAAAAAAAACGTGCACAAGCTGCGTAAAATCGCATTAAACATGATTAATACGTCGAAATTGCATATTCTATTCAATTGGGCGAATACCTTGTACTGTTCTGAAAATCGTAAAACCATTTATGTCCCGGCGACGGACTTGTAACTTTTTGAAAACGGCACTAACATAAAATAAAAAAACGTGCACAAGCTGCGTAAAATCGCATTAAACATGATTAATACGTCGAAATTGCATATTCTATTCAATTGGGCGAATACCTTGTACTGTTATGAAAATCGTAAAACCATTTATGTCCCTGCGACGTACTGGTAACTTTTTGAACATGGCACTAACATAAAAAAAACGTGCACAAGCTGCGTAAAATCGCATTAAACATGAGTAATACGTCGAAATTGCATATTCTATTCAATTGGGCGAATACCTTGTACTGTTCTGAAAATCGTAAAACCATTTTTGTCCCTGCGACGTACTTGTAACTTTTTGAAAATGGCACTAACATCGAAAAAACGTGCACAAGCTGCGTAGAATCGCATTAAACATGATTAATACGTCGAAATTGCATATTCTATTTAATTGGGCGAATACCTTTTTACTGTTCTGAAAATCGTAAAACCATTTTTGTCCCGGCGACGGACTTGTAACTTTTTTAAAACGGCACTAAAATAAAAAAAAACGTGCACAAGCTGCGTAAAATCGCATTAAACATGAGTAATACGTCGAAATTGCATAATTCTATTCAATTGGGCGAATACCTTGTACTGTTCTGAAAATCGTAAAACCATTTTTGTCCCGGCGACGGACTTGTAACTTTTTCGAATAAAATAACTTTACAAGCTAACAAAGTTTTACGATCGCATTGCAAGGTAATCGCGAATTGAATACAATATGCAATTGTCGTAAAATTGTAAAATTTTTCGCAGCTTGTACTTTTAAAACATTTCAAAAAGTTACCGTCTGCAAAATGGTTTTACAATTTAAAGAAGCATCATATACTGAATATATTCTATGTCGAATTGCATTACAACTATGTTAAAGTACGACTGTTTTACATTAAATTAACGAAAAATAGAATAAAATGCAATTATGTTTAATGTAATTGTGCACGATTTTTGTGCCGTAAAAAAGTTACAAGTCCGTGCGGGATAATGGTTTTATTTAGAACGGCAAGTACCAATTGAAAGAATATGCAATTTCGACGTATTAATCATGTTTAATGCGATTTTTACGCAGCTTGTACACGTTTTTTTTATTTTAGTGCCGTTTTGAATAAGTTACAAGTCCGTCGCGGGACAAAAGTAGTTTCACCATATTCAGAAGCAGTACAAGGTATTCGCCCA